>JAOEHY010019021.1:0-10133 GCA_025447955.1 Psilopsiagon aurifrons
CCAGGAGCAGAGGGAAGAAAAAGGGGGAAGTGAGTGAACAAACTGCCTGGCTGATTTATGGCTTAAACCACGACACTAACATTGATTTGTTTTACCTAACAATATGATTGATCTATTACTGATTACAAATAATCTTTTCAAGTAACTGCTTCATAGTATGTACTAAAATACAAATTCCCTCCGAGGCAAAGGCTGGCATTATGTAGAGCTAGTGCTGTACAGAAAGCAATATATTTGACCTAGACTTTTGAAAAAGGGAAAGGCATTTTTCTCCTTGTCTGTTTTTTTTGGAGCTCCTGAGCAGGTTGAGCTGCCCTTTCCACAAGATGATTGATGCCATGTAACAATGTCTTCTGCTTTGTCCCATAGCTTCTCAAACAGATACTGGAAATCCAAAAGCAAATGGATGCTTTTTAGAAGTAGTGAGTCTCCTAATGAAATAAATAGGGCAGGAAATAGATTGTTATAAGAGAATTGGAAAAGAAATCCCTACATCACATGAAGGCAGGCCTGATTATAAGCTTAAGACCTGGATTCTCAAGGAGAAAATCAATACTCCAGTAGTTGTCTCTGCCTTCCTACTCAGAGACACAGAAGAGCCCCCACACTTGAACAGGCTGGAAAAAAAATCATGAGGAATTGCAAAGAAGTGTGAGAGGCCCAGAGGGCATTAACATATTCTTATTCATTATGCAGCTCCAAAACTGGCAGCTTGACCAGATGTCTACTCTTCCCTCCTTCCCTCAGCCTTGTTCCCAGTTTTTACCTCACCTTATTTTTAAAATGGAATTATTTTTCATCTGTCTCGTGTTTTTAAACTGTAAAACACACACTTTACTCGCTCACTTCCCCCTCCTAAAAGAACTGTTGTGGTTTAAGCCATAAAACATGCAGTTTGTTCACTCACTTCCCCCTCCTTCTTCCCCCCGCACTCCAAAAAGTGTGTGTGTTGGGGGGAATGGGGAGAAATGCCGAAAGAATGTAACTCCCAAGGGCTGAGGTAAGAACAGTCCAATAACTAAGGTATAACACAAACCACTACTGCTACCACCAATAGTAATAATGACCAGGGAAAACACAAGGCAAGAGGATACAACTGCTTACCACCCGACGACCAAACTGTGAACTCCACCCTTCCGGGTTCCTGCCCCCAGTTTTTCCATCCTGGGCATGACGTGCTGTGGCATGGAATACCCCTCTACACAGTCTGGATCAGATGCCCTGTCTCTGCTCCCCCCTGGCTTACCCTCCTTGCTGGCAGAGCTTGAGACTCAGAAAGTCCTTGGCCAGACCAAAACATTCTAAGCAGTAACAAAAACATTGGTGTTATCAACACTTTCCCAGGCCAAAAGTCAAAAACACAGTGCTGCAACAGCTACCAAGAAGGAGAAAAATGACTGCTACTGCTGAACCCATGACAATCCATTATATCCAACGTTCTAGAATTTCGAGCTGATGAGGCTGTAGGCATACTGAGTGAAAACCTGTCCAGGTTTTCAAGTTATTTTCCATTAAAATTTTAGTTAGAAGTTTAGTATCTTGCACTCATGTTAAACTAAATCCATGCCACATTTACAGCTACAGTTTGAAATTCGCAGGATTGTGTGTTCTGATGATCTGAAACTAATAAATGTTTTATCCTGTTCTTTTTTCATTTTTTTTTCTGTCTTTTTTTCCATTTAGAATAGCACAGATTTTTATTGGTACAGGTATCTTTCTTAATGACTTTGTCTTTTGATATAACAAATACTTTTGCATTAAAACACCTATTCAACTCTCATACCATTTTGAGAAAGGTTAAAGTTGCAGAGCATGGATGGGTATAAGGAACTGGTTTTCATCATAAACCTGCAGCAAATGAGTGCGCATGTAAACACTGGGGTGGTGCATAGCTGGCTGGAAACAGTCAGGACAAGGCACAAAAGACACTATTAGATTAATCAGAAACTATCTACATGATCATAAAAATGTACATCTGCATTTCAGATTCTGTCTCCAGTAAACTAATCTATGGCAGAAATTAAACTCTTACGTCAGTGAAATTTTCCATATTCAAAGATATACACATGTATACACAAGTTACAACATGCATACAGTAGTTTTTTGCATTAACAACCTAAATAGGTGAACTACCTGTTGCTTACGTAAATAAAGGTATGAACTATCATTAAACGTATATTTCTATTCAGTATTTATAATACTAAATGTACTTCTATTCAGTATAGTTAATTGTTAGCTTTTTATTACTAAGATACAAGAAGAATATCTTTCATCAATGCAAAAATCTCCCAATACTGGGTGGAAAACTTATAAAAGAATTCTTAGAATTAAGTTCTGGGAATTATTGCTCATATTTTTTGCTTTTCTCAGTAGCTAAATAGAGATCTTCCCCAGATACTGCTGTGATATTTGTAATGAGTAAATGTATGTCTAAAGAAGCATACATGCTAGCATGAATAGGAAGATAGCAGTAGGACATGACAGGCTTGAATAAACTAACCTGGCAATTATACCAGAAGAAAGCTTTCATGAGACTGAGTCATTGGAATATATTTATTTTTGTCCATTTCTGAAAATCCTTTGCATTTGTCTAATTGTCTTTGTATTTATTTAATTAATTAAATAAATCTATTTCTTTAATTTAACTTATTAAATAAAAAATATTTAATTTATTGAATAATTTATTAATGAATAATTATTTTATTTAATTTATTAAATTTCCTTGTATTTATTCCTTTTATAATGCATAGACAAAAGATTATGAGTTGTAAGCATTTTTATGTAAATTTGTATTTGAACCAGTAAAGTTTGTCCTTTTTTTAAGTTTGTACATTTGTTTTCTTCAGAGAGGCAACTTTACCAAGGTCTAGCCTCCACCATTATTTGCTTTTTTAAGGTTCTGGATGGGCTTGGCAGCGAACATTGGATGTTTGAATGCCTTGTTCAAGATATCAAATGCATCATCAATATTTAATAAGGAACTTACTTACCTACACTCTTACGTTTTGCTGATCAACATATAATGACCATTCCTGAAATATTCCCAGTAATTTCTCATTCTATCTCAAAATTGTTTGCAAGAGTCAGAACTGAAGTATACATGCAATCATTGATAATTTTTTTTGTCAAATTTCTGTTATTTCAGAAAGAACAAAAAGGGAACATAATTTTGGGGATGCCTGAATAAGAATATGTTTAAGCACACGCCTTTTGAGTAAGTTCCAGTGTTGAAACTTGATCCATCCTTCTCTTCTTTCTGGCTTAATTATATCAAAATTACATAATTCACCAGAAAAAAAGGGTGGTCTATACTGAGGGATAAAATCTCCATAACTGGTTCTCTCATTGGTTGTCTGTCTTTCAAGTTGTCTTTTATATTGTGCCTAATGCCACTGCCTGTATTCCTTTCTATTAAAAAAAAAAAAAAAAATAATACTGGAATAAACCTACATATGCTGAAGCTAGGCATTACGTAAACTCTCCTTCCTTGTTTGTTTGTGCTAATGAAGATGGTGCTAATCTTCAAAGATTCAGCTCTATAGAAAGGAGACCAGGATAGAATGGTATCACAAAGGAAAAGGGAATTGACCACATTGACCTATGGAAAGCTGGAAGAACAAATCAGATGGAAGAACTGTCATGGTGACAACCACCTCTGCTGAGCAACCAGCCATGACTGGAATTAAAAGTTACAAAAATCAGCACAGAGCCATACAGCAAAAGTTCTCAAAAAGGCTTTCAGACTTCCTAGCTGTCCTGTACAATAAACTGTACAGTAGCATCTTCTGTAAATCCCTTTTTTAATGTAAAAGCTTGTTGTATGCCTCCTCTGAACATACACTTTCTTTGACTTACTACTTATGATTGCATTTTACCACTTTCTAATGGTGCTTCTGTGTACTTTTTTACCAGCTATCAATTGAAACATAAGTTGAAATGAAGTATTATTATTCAATTCTCTGACAGTACTGGAGATCTATCATTTTATAAGCTGGTGAAGCATAAAAGGAAGGGATATATGCCGAAATCGAGCTTAATTTAATTGTTAATACTTGTGCCCAGTTAGGTTGATATAATTTCTTTGTCAAAAGGGTAGTCAGGCATTGGAACAGGCTTCCCATGGAAGTGATGGAATTGCCCTTCCTGCAAGTGTTCGAATCCATGTAAAGTTCAGTGGACTTTGTGGTTTTGTGGTGGATTTGGCAGCCCTGGAGTAGAGTTTGGACTGATGATCTTAAAGGTCTTTTCCAACCTGGTTAATTCTATGATTCTATGATTTCCAGAAAAGATATAATTTTAATAACATATTTTCATGCAGTACAGGTGCATATAACATTACTAACATATATTGGTTTAGCACAGCACCAATAAATATGCTCTTTCTTATCACGCATGAAAGAAGTATGTACTGCTTTCAGGATGGTTAGAAGGGAGATCTTGATCTTCCATAACTGTTAATATCCTAATGAAAAATTGTTCTAGGAAGACCTAGAAGTGGCATTTTGAAATAATCACAGTCAATTGTATGCTTACATTAACACACCTTCAAATCTTATAAATATCTATATAAATAGCCTATTTGGGAATCTGCTTGCACATAAATTTAAGTAAAGGCCATCTTCTCTTCTCCAAGCTGAACAGCCTCAACTTTCTCATCCTACCTTCATATGGGAGGTGCTCCAGTTCCCTCATCATACTCGTGGCCCTCCTCTGGACTTATTCCAACTCTTCTATGTCCTTTTTATTTTGAGAACACCAGAACTGTACATAATACTCCAAGTGGGGTCTCACAAGAGCAGAGTAGAAGGGCAGGATCACTTCCCTTGACCTGCTGGTCACACTCCTTTTGATGCAGCCCAGTACAAGGTTGGCTTTCTGAGCTGTGAGCATACACTGCAGGCTCATGTTCATTTTTAAATTGACCAACACCCCCACAGGTCTTCTCTCAATCTCTTCTTTGCCCAATCTGTAGCTGTGCCTGAGATTGCACCAGCCCATGTGTAGGAACTTGCACTTGACATAGTTAAATTTCATCAGGTTGGCATCAGCCCACCTCACAAGCATGTCAAGGTCCCTCTGGATGCCATTCTTTCCCTCCAATGTATCAAACGAACCACCTAGCTTGGTGTCATCAGCAAACTTGCCGAGTGCGCACTCAAGTCCACTCTCCATGTCACCAACAAAAATGTTGAACAAGACCGCTCCCACCACTGAACCCTGAGGGACACCACTCATTGCAGGTCTTCAACTGGACACTGAGCCATTGAGCACAATTGTTTGCGTGCGGCCATCCAGCCAGTTCTTTATCCACCGATTAGTCCACCTATCAAATTGATGTCTCTTCAATTTAGAGACAAGGATATCATGTGGGACACTGTCAGACGCTTTGCACAAGTCCAGGTAGATGACATTAACTGCTCTACCTGTGTCTATCAGTTCCATAGCCCCATCATAGAAGGGATGTGTCTCTAAATCTCCTGGCTGGAGTCCAGAGTGTATCACTGATTGTAGTCAATGTGGCCAAAGCTAAGATATTGCTTCAGGGAGTCCTTATATCTCCTCTTTGGGGCAATTCTCTTGCAGCAGCCAGTGGAGAGCTCACCATAGAACACAATCTTAGGGAGGTGGTGATCCTCCATCCTGGAGATGTGCCCTGCCCTGAGCAGCTACATTTTCAGCAGCGAGGCCTCAATACCGGTGGCCTCTGCCTGTTCAGGGACAGTAACATTAGACATGTAGTCAGTCCTGTGGATGTTTAGGATAGTGCACGGGCTGCGCTGACGAAAGCATTAGAGGAGTGGCAGGTGATGGCGATAGATGACCCATGATTTGACCAATATAAAAGAGTAGACAGTTCAATGACTCTATAAACACTTATCTTTGTACTTTTTTTCAGGTGTTTATTCCACCCTACTCTTTTATGAAGTTTTCTGAAGGCTCTGTATGCCTTTGCTATTCTGTTATTTATCTTTATCTATTGTGGAGTCTGAGGAAATGATATTTCCCAGATAGCTGAACTGCTGGACTAACTTAAGCTCTGACTCACCAATAGTGATGTGGGGATGATGGTAATCTTCTTGCAGTGCAGGTTGGTAAAGAACTACTGTATTCCTCAAGCTGACTTCCAGCCCAAAAAGCTCAGCAGCCTCTGCAAAGCAAGGTGTTAAACCCTGCAGAGCTGCTTCTGTGTGGGCAACAAGGGTAGCATCTTCAGCATAAAGCAGCTTATGAACAAGGTGATTTAGGGTCTTGGTGTGGTCTTTCAGTCGCCTGAGGTTTTATAGTCTCCTGTCAGTGCAATATCGGATATAGATGCCGTTTTTTTCTTTGAAGTCTGCCATAGTCCTTTGAAGCATCATGCTGAAGATTATGAATAAAGTTGGTGCAAGAACACAACCTTGTTTCACACCATTGGTTACTGGGAAGGGCTCAAAGAGTTCGTAGGCTTATCTGACTTGGCCTCACTTATCCTCATATAACAGAATAATCACTTTGAGAAACTTAGGGGGGGGGGGCATCCTAAACGTTCAAACATCTGCTGCAGGCCTTTTCTACTCACAGTGTCAAAAGCTTTGGTAAGATCAACGAAAGTTAGAGTCCCTTGTTCTGTTCTCTACACTTCTCTTGCAGTTGTCTGAGAACAAATACCATGTTCATGGTATTTCTATTTGCTCTGAAACCACATTGACTTTCAGGTAGAAGCTCTTCTGCGATAGCAGGTACTAATCTGTTCAATAGTATTCTTGCAAGGATTTTTCCAGCAATGGAGGGCAGAGTTATATCTCAGTAGTTTGAGCAGTCTGTTTTTTTTCCTTTTTTTTTGTACAAGATGATAATGATTGCATCACGGAGATCTGATGGTAGTTTGCCTTGTTCCCAACAGTGCACAATTAGCTCAAGAAATTTAGCATTAGAATTAGAATTTAGAATTTAGAAATTCCAGATTTTGGGTGGGATCCCATTGACCCCAGCTGCCTTGCCAGTTTTCACCTGTTTAATGGCCTTAAGAGTCTCTCCCATGGTAGGGACTGTATCAGTTTTCACCAGTTGTTGTGAGATGTGCTGGATTCCTGACCCTTAGACTACATGGCTTGCACTGAAGACAGTTTGAAAGTGTTCAGAACATTGATTCAGTATGGAGATTTTATCTGTGAGAAGCATTTGGCCATCTTTACTGGTTAGAGGACTTTGAATCTGGTATGTGGGTCCACTGCTTTCAGAGCCTCATAGAGTCCTCTGTGGTCACCCAAATCTGTGCATAGCTGAGTCTTTTCTGCTAGGTTAAGCCACCACTTGTTCTGGATGTCATGAAGTTTCTGTTGGATTTACTGCATTCAAGATAAAAGGGTACATTTCTTACATGACAGGACAGCTGAGCGAGGTGTGCTGGTTATTTGTCAACAATTCCTAGATTACATGATTGCTTTCATCAAACCAGTCTTTGTTTTTCTTTGAGGATGACCCTAACAATAGTTTGGAGGACTGCAGGATGTTATTTTTAATATGCTGCCAAAGTGCTTCAGGAGAAGAGTCTATGGGATGGTCTTCAAGCTTTCCTTGACTGAAAACCATCTCTCACTGCAGCTGTTTGAAGATTATTAACTTTCAGCCTCCTCCTCAGAATGCCACCCCTCTGATTTAGGCTTAAAATAGAGGTTAAGTTTGCAATGCACAAGGCAATGATCTGTTTGACATTCTGCACTCGGCATCACTGGGTGCGACGGACACCGCAGACACTTCTCTGGTGCCCTAAGACATAGTTAATGAGGTGCCAGTGATTAGATTGAGGATGCATTCAGGTTGTCTCCAGGCTATCTTTCTGCTCGAAATAGTGTTGGTGAAGGTAAGCTGCTGCTTGGCACAAAATTTTAGCAAGAGGTGACCGTTGTCATTACAGCTTCCAAAACCATGCTTGCCTAGTACTCCTTTCTAAGCTTCAAATTTCTTACCTACTCAGGGGTTGAAGTCACCGAGCATTATGATCTTATCACCTGCAGGAACCTTTTGAGTGATGTGATGTGTAAAATTTGTCTTTCTCTGCAAGGTCAGCTGCAAAGCTGGGGCATATATGCTGAGGAGAACAACATATTGCATGTTGTGTAGTGGGAGGCGTAAGGAGGTAATGAGATCAGAATGACTTGTTGGCAAATTTCCAAGTTTAGAGATGATGGAGTTTTTAATCATGAAGCTAACTCCAGAAAGATGACCTTCAGTTTTGGATTTACCTGGCCAATAAAGTGTATAGCTTGCTGCACGTTTTTTATGGCTTCCTCCCTCATGAAGACGAACTTCACTGAGAGTATCAATGTCAATGTTAAGTCTTGATAGTTCATTGGCAATTAGAGCAGAACAGCATTCAAGACACCCACTATCCACTGTATCAAGCATGATTCTGATGTTCCAACATGAGAGTGTCAGTCTTGACACACCTTTGAAGGCAGATGTGTGCCTTTGTCACTTTGTCTTTTGTTGACAGCAGCAGAAGAAGCCTGTTGGCTGCAGCTAGCCAACCGGGTAGAGGAGGAGATGAGCTTTTGTTAAGCCACCTTTTCTAGGCCTCTTTCCAAGTGGAGCAAACAGTGCTCTCCTTGAAAAAGGCTGCTTGGTCATCCAGGATGTTGCCAAACAGGACTGTTATCTCCTGGGTCAATCTCGAGTGACCAATGCCCTGAACTGCCTGCATGCAGGGTTGGATCTGTGGCTTCCAGTGCACCTTTTCACCTGCCATTTTGTCCCTCACCTGTTGCTACAGGGCTTTGCAACTGTGACTAAACCCTTCTGGCCTGCTCAGTGGTTTTTTTAGGTGGGGCACAGAGTGTGCAGAACTGACGCCACCCTTTACACCTAAGGTTTATCTGCCAGAGCCCAGAAAGCTTGGACTGTGACATCAAAGTCCTCAGGTCATAGGTGTCGTTAGAGTATCCTTCACTTAGATGGATGGCCTTACAGGGCAAACGAGCTCCATCTGCCTGGGTTTGAAATTGGAGTTGTTCTTCTCCTAGGATGATTGCCCAAAGGCTAGTGAGCCCATCCTGCCCATGGACATGCTTTGTCTGACCCTTCAGTTGGGACCTGTCTGGCTTGGGAGACCCTACCGGAGGCATATGCCGCAACCAGCATAGCTCTCAACCTCAGGAGGGTACGAAAGCTCTTTCCCCATGGCAAGGGGGTGTCCATGAAAGAGAACACTGGATGAGGGGCACTGCATCGGTATCAGCCTTCACCCCCCAATTATTTTAATTTATGGTAAACCTTTTTATAGCACTCTGCAAGTATGAAAAGATGGGTATTTAATGAGTGTAGTCACACAATAAGGGACATTTAGACTTTTCAGTGCAATGCATTACTGCAAATATTAAATTTGAAACTGACTTATGTCTGATTTAATAAATGTACTTTCTGGAATCACAATTTCTCTCCTGAAAGTTGCTCTCCTACACATTAAATTCAACTCAGAAATATCTAAAGGTTAATGCCTTGTTTAACACACAAAATGGCAGTTCTTGAGGAAAACTCAGGAGGTTTTTTCCTATCATTCTCCAGCTATAGTTAGCAGTTTATAACCTTATCAGAGCCAATGAGCTTGAATTGTCTTTCCAGTGAACTCATATTAAAGCTTCATTATTCACCTTTCAACACAAATAATTTCCCATGGAATAGAGTTCATACTTGCAGAGCACTCCAATTTACAAAGGTTTTAATAATTTTTATGTATTTTATATCTTAAAAATCTTTTCACTGTTTCTTCACCAGTAAACATATCATGCTTAATCAGAGCAGGAAAGATTATTAAAATGTGCTGTCTTTAATGTCCTAGGTGCTGTAAAAATAAATTTTGATTCAAAATTAGGAGTTAGCCTAGCACAGCAGAAATTATATACACCTTCATGCATTTGCCTTTATTTAAGCTACATTTCACCTCTTGCAATTTTACCTTATGATGATATGTAGGAATAAACACATGTCATGGGTTCAGCAGTAGCAGTCATTTTTCTCCTTCTTGGTAGCTGGTGCAACACTGTTTTTTGACTTGTGGCCTGAGGACAGCATTGATAGCACCAATGTTTTTAGTTATGGTTTAGTGATGTTTGGTCTGGCCAAGGACTTTCGGAGCCTCATGCTCTGCCAGGGAG
>JAOEHY010019022.1:7002-22520 GCA_025447955.1 Psilopsiagon aurifrons
TTTTTAAGGTCCTGCCCTGTATCCTGGAGAATTGAGGAAAAGACAATCTGAGCTCCAGAGCCCCTGACCACCTCTCCAGGGCAGTGTAGTCCTTCTTTGTGTTCTCTGGGCTACTGCTCTCTGTATCAGTAGCACCCACATGGATCACTAGAAGAGGGTAATAGTCAGTGGGACTGACTAGAACAGACAGCTTCTCTGCAACATCCCTGATCCGAGCCCCTGGAAGGCAGCACACCTCGAGACCGGATCAGATTGACAGATGGGCTCCTCTGTTCCTTTCAGAGTCCCCTACTACTATGGCCACCGCTTTTTCCTGGCAGCACCAGTAGTGATCTTCTTTACCAGTGCATTAGCCAGTTGTGCCCGGCGGGAGTGTGTTTCCTCCTCAGCTCCCTGCAGGACAGCAAAGCGGTTCTGGGTGGGGACAACAGATTTAGGAGGAAGCCCCTCGCTTTTAACTGTCCTCTCCTTTTTTTTTGTTGGTCTTTTCTGTTCCTGTTTCCCAGCTCCCTGGGTTAGGGCCTCCTTTCCTGCACGGGCGATAGTGGACGCTCAAGGCCCCCGCTCAGTCTGTTCCTGAGGCAGCAGTGCCGCTTCCTCTCAGCTCCCTGACCCCTCTCAGCCATTGACACCGTCCCGCAGCTCAGCCCCTGCCGCAGGAGGACCTCCACCGGGGCGCACCGAGTGCAGCCCCGCCCATCGCGCACCCTCCCCGGTCACGCTGTGCTTTACTTAACCCCTCCCCTGCCCATTGTGCGCCCTCACGTGTCACATATTTTCCGGGTAGTGGATGAGGACTGTCCCATGTCCGTGTTGTGTGTCTTGGCAAGTGTATGTATGTACAGATATCCCTTCCACACATTTATCAGTACAGAATCTCTAAATTGGTGCTGAGGTACAACAAAAGAAGTTGTTGTTACACTTTAGAACAAACAATGTAGGAGAATAGTTTTCTAGTGTCTGAGGTGTTGTTACTTCTATTTTCTAGTGTCCCAGATATTGTACTTTCTATTTTTCAGAGCTCAGGAATGACTCCAATGTAAGAAGAGTAGGACAGGGAGCGATGGTGTTAGGTGTGGGAGGTCTCTCCTGGAGTGTAGGAACTGGAAGCATACTCTGAAATATCTGTGGCCTGCTGGAAAGAAATGCTAGCTGTGCTGCGTAGACAGGATGGACCATTATTGATGGGTGAAGAAAATACACCTGTGCCTCTCCTTTATTAAAGGGTACAAGGGGAGGGAGGAGTTGGTGACCTTAAAATATCAGACTCTGCACTTCAAGTTGGTGTGGGAGGACAGGGAGGATCGAGGCCAATTGGTATCATTTGCCTGCAGTCTCCTCAGCAGTATGGTAACTTTGGGAAGATCTGAATATTGGCAGTGTTTCATACAGCCAATAAATACTGGAGGGTATTTGTTGTGAAGCTCTTTCAACACAGGATTAGCATCAAACAATGGCAGGTTCTTGTATATCTGGACCATCCCCATTTATTTTCTGATTTGATGAGAACATACTTGTGATTAAGAGACTTCAGTACAGATCTGTAATTCACTTGTCTGCAGGTGAGTGTTAATTCGGATGCAAATAGTGTGTGAGCTTACTGCACACAAACCATTCCTGAATAATGTTTTGTACATACCAGCTGCAATGTTTTTTACTGCATTGTATTTAGTGTAAAAATGCAAAAGGAGATTTGCACACTGGTTTTAGTTTAATGGTTAATTAATAAGCATTAAATAACAGCAATTTTTTCTTTACTAACCCACTTCTTAATGAGCAAAAAAAGACTTATTTAAATATGGATGTGTTTGTGTTAGCTGCAGGTAGGTTATTTTTATAATTAACTACAACATTAGAAATCAATCATATAAATATGTTACTGTAGACCAGCCCCCTTAAGTCTAATTCAGTTGAAAATTTGTAATTGTTGTGGTATATCCTCTAGTAATAATAAAGTTCTTGGCATTAACAGGGATCAAGGAGATGGCAGGTTTACAGTAAACCATGGGTATTCCTCTTTTTCACATTCATCAAGTTTTAGTTCTCTCCTTGTCTTCTAAAAATCAGAGAGGTCCCAGGGACATTTTTTCCTTCGAGTTGGTGGAGGTGGTGTTATTTGAGTCACACCATACCCTGTCCAACTCTACAAGCTGCCAACTCCCTCTTCCAAAGCTGCCACCAATAAGGACTTCAAAATTCCCATCTCCAGAAGCTGGTACCCAAGAGTGATTTCCCAACATCAAGCACTTAATTCAGATATTTAGACTCTTCTCCCATTTCCTCATGCCCAAACCAAGTACCCCTCCCAGCATTCAGGGCTTCGTTGCTGAGGTAGCAACAGTAGCTCCCACACTATGAAGCAATGCCTCCAATCTGATTGGTGCCTGCCAGTAAGATGTGTTTCCTTCGCCTTCCTGCCAAATTATCACCTCTGCACAGCTGGACAATGTGTGGATGCTGCTGTATGGGAACAGATCATGCAAAATAGCTAAAACCTCTCATGCAACAGTGACATAAAAGGATGCAATTTCCATTTACCTGAGCCTAATTCAACGGTGAACAGAAGCTAAAGCTCTTAGAAATATTTGTTCTGTCCTTATATTCACAGTAGCCAGTGGAGTGGCTTTCCTGGTAGTCTGCCCATTTTTCTAGAGGAGTCAAGTGGGTTAGTGTGCTATATTGAGCCTAATCTAGTGTTTTAATTAAGTGTTTTAGGCTTAAATTTTTTGTTGGGCACTTAATAGATTTTTCATGTTTTCCATTACTTTTATAATTGACAGGAGTAACATACGGCAAGTTATGATGCAGTATCCACATGAAGTATCCACAGACATGGGAGCTTGTAAGTCTGTTTGACAATCACAATTTGATTTATTATTCTTTTAAGCTCAGACTGGGTCAGAGTTGACTGATGCCACTGGCCCATCCTAGAAGTGCACTTCTTCCTTCTCCTCCCACACTGTTGAAGTGACATCCCATGGAGGTGATGCAAATAGTAACATTAAATAAGACCTTTAGGATTACAGAAAATAGTATGTCTGTAAGAAACCCCTGTAATGCATATGAGGTTGACAGGAGGGTTGAGCATCTCTGCTGTTAGCTGTCCAAATCCCTACTTATTTAAGGTTAAAAAAAAAAAAAAAAAACAGGAAAAATCAGAGTTGGAGTTACTAGGAAACATAATGTGGACTATCTACACCAAAGGGAATTCAGTATACTGACCCAAATGCCTTCACCTTCCATAAACCCAGTAGGAGATAAGAACATTTGGCACCCTGCAGGAAGAACTTGTTCAGCGCTGTACAAGTTAAGGCTCCATAACTGTTTGAGTTCCCCAATTCCATTCACAAGATAAGTCCTTTTGTCCTCTCCAATCACTTTTTTTTTCCTGATTTTTTTTTTTTTCCAAGTGTAAGGATCATTGAACAGTCAGTTTTACGTGAGGAAGTCCTAAAAATATTATAGGAAGAGCAGACTCATGCATAGAATGTGTTGCCTGCCTCCTCCCTCTAGTTTCTTTCAAATAACTAGAGGTCATAACCTCCAAAATCTGGCTGTTGGCTGTTAGCTAGTAGAAACCAGCTGAAACCCTAGTAAGACAAATCTTCACAGCTGTATCATATGTCTGCTATTGTCAATATATTTGCAAAACCTGCCAACTGCTTGTCACTTGACATAAAGTGGATGTAGAGGGGGATGAAGTAGAAAGAGAAACAGATCGCGATGCAGTCTGAAGGCATGTTGATCTGGTAAAGTTCTTTTCTTCACTTCTGTTTTTTTTTCTTTTCTCTGCTTCTCCAGGCTGCTAAAAAGATAGGCGTGTTGTGTACCTAGCCACTAAGCACAGATCTGAAAAGTAGCCCTATGGTTTGTTTTCTGTATAATCCTGGTACAAGGAAAGTAATTGCCAATCCAGACATGTCGATATACTGCCTGGAAGTACCATGCTTTGGGAGAAGAGTTTATTTTTTAAGCCTGGATTATACATTGCCACTGACTTCAGAGTGCTCCTGATGCCATCCCAAAGCAGAACCAGCCTTGGCCCCGCCTCACCCTTCTTAAAAAAGCCCTCCTGCACCTAAGCAGCCCTCCAGGACTCCCAGAAGTGCCTTGGGCAGTGCTGCTTCCATTCTGGCCTGGCAATATTTTGATCTTGCTAGCAATAGGCGAATTCCATTCCAAAAGTACACTTTCCTTCTTTAAGGAAATGGGGATTTTTGATTAATACTGTAGTATTTTAGGGAAGTGAAGAACAAGAATTTATCTTTGAAAATATTTCTTGTGGTACAAGAGGTTGGGAGACCTTTTCCTCTCTTCAGGAGGAATGAGAAAAGCTTATTTACTTAGTCTGTTGTCATCCTTCCAATTTTACAGAAAAGAAAGGATGGGATCTTCTGTTCTCCTCATAACTCAATTCTGTTTCAAGTTTTGGAAGAACATCATAGAATCATAGGGTAGTTAAGGCTGGAAAGGACCTTAAGATCATCTAGCTCCAACCCCCATGCCATCATACTGTATCTTGTTTTGTTTCTTAAAAGGAATTTTTCAAAGGTGATTTTAAAAATTCATTGAAAGAAAAGAAAAAAACAAATAGACAATAATCTCCTGGCCATCTACAGATATTCTTTCCATTTATGGTGAGTTTGATGTCCCATGGAAAGGCAGGGCCAGAACTTCAGAGACACAACCTGCCTTCCAGGTCAGTGCGTCCCCTGTCCAGTAAAAGGTGGCCACTTTACTGAAAAACAGATTGCTGCTTACCTGGCTGAGGTCTCTGGTCACAGAAGGAGTCAGAAAAGATTTTGCTCCTTTGTTTTCCTAAAATTTACTGAATGAAAATAAAATACTGAAAGAGATACACAAAGAATTGTTTGCTGGCCTTGAATAAGGACCTACTTTTTCAGTCTTGGCTTAACCTGCTGGCGACTCCTGTGGGGAATTGTGCTAGAGAGAGAGAGAGGATACAGATCATGCTCAGATTGTTGCTAATTATTAAAAATGGCTTACTTCTGTTTATTTTTAATTGTTCCAAACCTCAGTAGTGTAATGAAGCTATTAAGAAATAACTCTCTGAAAGAGTTAACCAAAAAGGGGAAAAAAAAAAAAAATCAGATAAGGTCCCCAATGCACTTTTGCATTTTATTGACATTTTAATTAAGACTGTAGTATACTTCAGGGATCTCTGCACTTAAATAGGAACCATTTTAATATGCTACACTGGCAAAGAGTAATGGATGAATACAGACCCATATTCCCATATGTTTTATGGTACTTAGTGATTCTTTTGTACAATGTATTATGATGTTAAGACATTTTATGAGTTTCTATTGGCTAAGCTGAGCCATATCAAATTATAATTTTGCTCAGTGGATCTTACTGTAAGCAGATTAAATAGGACACGTTCTGTATTTATTGTACAGTTAGATCTGCCTGTTTTTTGTTTTTCCTATTACAGTCTTCATTTACTTCTCCCCTTAAACTGAATATAACAGGCATTATATGAAGAAAATCACTTGGCTGGGGTGGTTGTTTGCTGGATTTTCTTTTATTTAATAAAAGTTTTTGGAACTGAAAGGATGTTGTTCCCCTGATAATATTGATCTGAATGAGTTCTTATCCGTATAACTGCAGCACTAATAGAGCTGTGAATATTTTTCTTTCCAAATAGACATATTGGCATCTAGTATTAATATATGGGGACTCCAGCAAACCAAGAGAGAGGAGGTTATTTGTCTGATTTTGGACCCAGGAATAAGACTATGTGTCAGAGAACTGACCAATCTAGTTTAATGATGCTTACTAACTCTCAGTTTTGAAGACTTTGAGTAACACCAAGTTGTAAACCAGCTCATGAGCAACATGAGAAAGTGTGAATACCACTCCAGGACTAAAGTAAGGGAGCTCAAATGTGTAACTCCTGTGGATGTGCAGCATCTGATACAGTCTCTGTGCTTGGAAGGTGGAAAGTACTAGGGCAAGATGCACTGGTGTCAAGGCAGTTGCCTTGGCCACGGCTGTCATGTGAAGGAGCTTTGGTGAGAACCCCAGGCATGCTACAGAGTCAGGCAAAACATTGATGCCCACTTTTATTAGTACTCTTTTTGGATTTTTCTCTCATGAGGGTTTATATATAGTAGGCCAAGTGAAAACCAGAAAGTTCCAAACTTGAAGGCTAGTTCTTGAGGGGATATCAGTACAAGCAGTTGTCCCCCTTTCCCCGGTGGCTATTTCCAACCAGGTGAGAGCAGAAGAGTGCAAAGTAAGAGTAACGTTCTAATTGGTCAAAAATGCTGATTAAGCAATCCAAAAACTTTGTGGGGAAGGTGTTAATGATGATGAGGGTTTTGGAGAGAAAAAGGCCATTAGTATTCCATTTCTTTGGTACTAACAAGATTTTAATGCTTAAATTTTAATTTAGGCAAAAAAAAACTGAAGTAAATATGCCAACAATTAAACATAATTCCAGCATAAATGAGCTGTTGCCATTGCACAAGAAGTCTGAGATTATCTGTCCATTCAGCTGTTCAAAATTTTGACTTGCTGGCCTAGCATCATATGGGACAGAAAAATTGGAGACCTCTGGACTTTCCTGGTGTGAGAACCACAGTTCATGGGTTGCGCTCAGTAGCATGGAGATTGTATTGCAGGAACTGGGCAGTCAAGGGCTTTACAGATTATTTTCACAATCCCCATGTTAAATGCTTTTGCTACTTCCAGAAAACTTTGACTTGCTCCTGAATTACTCTAATTCCCGGGTATTCTATTGCTCTACTTTTCCTTGAAAACTAGCTTCACTAAAACACTGGTTTTATTATTCTATAGTGATAAATGGTATTTTAGTTTAGAGAAGGTTGGTATAAGATGTGAAACTGTTCAGAGAAATTATGAGGAATCTGTTTGTTGCCAGAGCCACCAGACAAAGCTGTGGATGAAGGGAAGGACACTGGAGTAGACAAACAGTCTCACTCACTGGGGCTATCGATAGATGTGCTCAGTGATGGGGAGCTGTCTAAAAAATATCTCCAAATTAGGCCACTTTAATGTGAAGTGCATGGATTTTTTTTCATACTTTCTATTAATGGACTAGAGTGAGATAAAAATACAAAAGTGCTACATTCAGGGTTTCTCATCATTTTTCAGGTTTCCCATCCTTTTTCAGGATTGTGTGCAAAATGTTCTGTACTTTTGCCTTTTACAGCCACAGTGTAAGGAGAGACTTCTAGTAAAGATCATCCAAACTCTTTGAGGCTAGATTCATCCCAGCAACAGCTTGAAGTCCTTCAATCCTTCCTTGTTACTGATAAAGGAGCTGATACCTGAGGTCGTATCACTCCTATGTTAAGCATAATAAGTGATAGGTTTCATGTTTCTATGCCTTTTCAACCTGATGAGGTAAAATGAAACTTGGATACTCAGGTCCATTTGTCTGCAGCTCAGTGGTGAGTGAATCCTCTCTGGATGAGGTTTTTGGTGTGCTTGCTAAGTCTGCCAGAAAACGGCCCATACCTCGTGGGTGAAAATATTTCACTGGCATGGGACTAAAGACAGCCTTTGCCATCTCAGCTATCTGTGATTCATTAATTGATGCAATTCTTATTGCTCATTTCCTTTAAATCTATCTTCTCTGTGCAAAAATATTTCTGTCATGGTGCATGACAACATCTATCAGTGCCTGTCCTTGTTAGCCAGTGTCTATAGTGACCTCATGCAGAAGACCAAAGAGAAGTTAAAGCCTTACATTAAATCCAAGCCCTTCCAAATCCAGCCATGCTGATATCATTCCCTGTTGCCTGATTAGGGGGATCCCAGTGCCTTTGAAGGTGGTTTTGCATAGCTGTGACACACAGGCACTGGGGACAATGCCAGCTGGGAAATTCAGTGAAAAAACCTAGTATGTAACTCCAGCATTTGTTATATTTCATCAGAGAGGAGATTTTAGATATTTAGTGCAAAATGCTGATCTCCCTCCCTTAAAAAGAGGCAAGACACCATAAGGCATCTCTCAGGAATCTTGATTTCCTTTCTCTCTGGTGCACTGATGTGTACATTTAGGCATTATCTTGCATGTTTGTGTATATGGAGGAATCAGCAGCATGTGAATAAGTGTGCTGCTTGATTGGGCCTTTGAGTGCATGTGTGGGTAGAGCGCAGTTCCCCCCTTTTCCTTCAACCCTATTAATGTCTCCTTTTTCTTGGTCCTCTTTCTTTTTTATTTTCCACCCTCTCCCTTCCTGCCTCCCCCCTCCTTGCAACCCCCTGCCACCCACTGCTTCTCCCTCCCTCCAGAGGAGCTGATAAGCAGCTGTTTTTGGAGGCACAGTTAATGCCATCCCTCAGGGGGGTGTAGGCGAGGAAGGGGGGGGCTCTGGTGCATGAAAACCGGGTGTCCCTCATGGAGAGCAGAACAAGTCTCCTCCTCAGTCAGCGCAGCACCACCCGCCTTAGGCCTAGTATTCTGACTTTATCTCCAAATTCAGATCTCCTGGTTCACAGCCCCATGCCAGACATGTGCTTTTTTTTCTGGATGCCTAAGGAATTCCTTGGTATTAAACTTAGAGAGAGTCAGGGAGAGAATGTGGCGAGAATACATTGCTTTGTCTGTTTTAGCATGTGCTAACAATAATTCCTGATGCCGTCTCACAGGGGAGGAATACTGCCATGGTAACTTTTAACATAAGCATGAAATCAGCAAGCTCCACTCTGATATCTCATGTAATTAAATAGCTAATAATGTAAAAATGTAATTTATACTAATGCTTTTGATATTTTGCCTTTATCTTGGAGCCCTTACCTCTTGGCAAATCATGGTATCAATGTGGACATGATGCAAAGGGTGGGGTGAGGCAAGAAAGGGATGGGGGGATACCGCATTATAAATGTGAGGCTGGTGCATGAACCGTGTCTACAGCAATCAAACAGCTAATTGTTATGATTTTGCTGATAGTGTCTTAGCTGTAATATCCTGCATTGTGTCAATTTTTCAACCCTTAATGTAACGCATTTGCATATCGAACCATCGCAGTGACTATCCTATCAGCTGTTCTTGAGTGTGTGAATCAAAAATGTATTGTTCCCCGTGCCCTTCAGCATATCGGATCAAAAAGCAAGGCTAAGAGATAATTTTTATTTCAATTATTTTTTTGGGGGGAGACTTGGAGAAGTAATCGCATAGACAGTTTCCTAAAAGATAAACCCCTTGCTCATGCATGCGTTAAAATTCAGCTTGCAAGGCACCTCGTGTGGCTGCAGCCTAGATAAAAGAATTGAATTGTTGAAAGAAAGGAAAAAGGAAAAAGAAAAGAAAAGAAGCTAGCATTTAAAGTGTCCTGTGAAAGAAAGAGGCGTTTGGCCTTAGGCATGTGCATCCACAAGAGACAGCTTCAGCTCTTATAAAGTGGGGAGTTTTGTGTGAGCACAGATGCATTTTGTTTTCCTATGAGGAAAAGATGATTAAATTATCAGAAACAAAGATAGAAAAAACAGGGCTTCCTGGATATTCTTCTTTTACGTCCCTTGTGTCTCACTTATGCCTACTTCTTAGCAAAGGTGCTGACTCTATCTCTCTAAGCTTTAGTTTAAATGTCCAACACTGCTTATTAATGAAAGTAATAGGCTTTTGTTTATTACATGTAATAATGGGGAATATGACTGTTTAATATAAATGTGACATTTAAATTCCACTTAGTTCTGAGATTCAGTTGATATGAACGAATAACTCTTTACCCTAGAGTAGAAACTCCCTCAGTCTGCATTTTAAAGCGTTGAAGTTTTCAAAGTAATCAGGTTTTTTCAGAGGAACCAAATTGTGAAGACATCTGTTATGTTATTAATTTCACATAAATCTTAAGCTCCTCAAGGCCTGAAATGAGGCTTCATTCAAGCCGAATTAATGAAACATGATTGTAAGTCCCTCACATGGAAATGCTGTCATACAGTATTGAGTTGCTTATAATCACTGAGTAATCTTGCAGGCTGCCAAGGGAGAGCTACTTTAAATCCCTCCATAAAACAATATCTGAAAATATCAGAACACTAACTATATCCTGGAAGATTAATAGCAGATGAAAATTTCTATGAAATGAATCATTCTTTCTCAGTAAAGGATACAAACATTTGCAGTGACTGCAGATTGTATAATACAAAGCACAATCTACAATCCAGATGCGAGTTGCGTTTAAGCTCTGAAATTCATTCTAAATGCAGAGTTGTTTAAGTGTGCAAGAATTCTATATAATGGAGAAAATGTTTGGAATTATATAGGTTTCTTAATCAGTATGGCCAAATCCTGAAGGAAGTAGTGAACACTCCCCTTTGACATTTTTCACCCAAGGAAAGATTGGGGATTTCTAATATGTGTAAATATTGCACTGAGCAAATGATAACTAATCATAATGAGCAAGAAGCAGCATACTGATTTTGAATTCTGTCTTTGAACAGTATTTAATTTTTCCTTTTTTAATTGAGCAAATGAAACTTGCTATTCCTTTATAAAATATAATTAATAGAAAAGCACCACACAACTTATTTTTAATGTTGAAACAGGAACTTTTGAGAGACTGAACTGCCTTAATCAAACTTCAAAAAACTACATTCATCTCCAGCTGAATTGGGACATAAAAATCTGCATATGATATTTATTACACAAATCTTCTGAGTCCTGTTAGCTTTGATAGACTTTTTTTCCCCCCTCTTTTCTCCTTAAAAGACATAAAAATAAATAAATCAAAGATTATTAAATACAAAGGCAATCCTTTTAATGTAGTGGTATATTATGCAAACTTAATTATAGGGATGGTATGCATAGGCTATGGGATACTTGGTAATTACTCCTCAATTGACAGTGGGATCTTACATAACATACCTTTAGGTTCAGCTATTTGAACCTGCATTCAAAATGCCACTAACTTCCTCCTGGGTTTTCGTCTTGAAAATTTTTACACTTTTGCCCCTTCAACCCCTCTGTTCTGTCAGGTTTTTAAGATAGATTTTTTTTTTCTTCTCCCAAATGTTTTTGCTGAATATGATCAATGCTTAATTGTAAATAAATAATTATAACAGTTATATATATGCTTCTGATCAGCAGCTGTTGGTATTAAGAAATACTTTGGTGTTCTATACAAGGGAAGTGAGAATAGTTCTAGGAGCTTTTTAATATATGTTAATGAAATGAATGAGATTTGTATTGCAGTTGTGATCATATCCCAACATTCAGAGTTTTCTATAGGTCTGTAATCTGACAGAAATTGCACATGTATATAATATGAATTTTTAAGTGCCATCATAGACTCATGAGGGCAAAAGCCTTTGCATTATTATATTGTATGAACCTGGCATTGCTAGGGTGGCAAAAAGTAAAGAGGACCACAGAATTCATCCTGCAATGATTTTAGATGCAATTCTGTGTAATTCACAGAATCAAGATGCACTAATATCTAGCTGCCCTACTTGTAATTTTGACAGCCTCAGTATGAAATTTAAAAGAAAAAGAAAAAAAAAATGAAGCTAGGTCTACATTTTACCCATTAGTCAGATTCAATATTACTTCAAAGATGTTCTGAATCTGCATTTGAGTACCATATGTTGACACTGTGTTTCGGACACTGGAGATTACTTGCAGTACTGCAGCCATGACTTGTACTCTTCTTCTGTAATCCCTGTTCTCCAGGGCATTACTGAATTCAGAGGGAAACAAACAGAGTATTTGGTATTTTTTGGTTTCTGGTTTAGGGGAGAATTACTGGCTGTTTTGGGTGCTGCTTTCTTGTTCACCTCTGCAAATCCATGTCAAAATAAATGGAGACCTTATCTAGAGAGTGCCACACTTTGAAGTGCAGAGATGCAAATCCAAACATTGCATCACACTGTCAGATACAGAAATTAGTCGTATCCTGCATGTACTTTGAAGTTCAAGGCTGTGCTTCCATGGAGCGTATTTTTGTACAGAACTCAGATGGAAGCTATTCAGACTTAGATAACAATAATGATTTGCTTGCAGTAAATCTTACAGGTTTTGGCCACACTTAGGGTATGATTTACTAAATTCTTTTTGGTCAGATGTTACTTATTAAGAAATTACTCCCTCCTCCCAACTATTTTTTAATTAAAGGCTAGAGATCTAATGTTCTTATTTTCTCTACACATGTGTAAAAAATCAAATAGCTATTATACACCAGATTATTTGCTTCTCACATCTTTTTAAAATACAATGATTTACAAACTTTGATAGGAGATAGAACTACTTGACTACAGCTGCTGTTTAATCACAGTGGAAAATATTTTAGAATGACAACTTCAGTGGTGGTCTGTTCTGAACAATGAGAAGAATAAAGTAGGCTAGAGTTAGAAGCAGCACATTGATAGCAGTGGAATGATCAGAGGCAGTAAATTATAATGGGTAACTGCTTTTTAAATAAATATTGTCTCCTGTCTATGGCCCTGCAACCGATATGCTACGACCATAACTTGCTCTCCATCCTTCCCCAGCCTGATGGCCCTTTGCAGGGCTGTCTGTCTCTCAGGGTGCATTTGTACAGTGGAGAGCATGAGGGGAAGGTCCAGTTTCTTACGTCTTACAATAAAAATTCTTAAAGCTCGGTCCAAAATTTGATTCAATTGGCTTTTGGTCTAATCCAACAGACCAGATTTTATTTGGCTACATTTGTAGGTCCTCAACACCCACAGCTGAGATCACATTTTTATAGATGCTCATTGCCTAACAGTCCACAGTGGTGGTTTGAAAGTACTTGCAAAGTCCAGTCTCCATAACTGGCATAGAGACAATGTCTTCCAGAGACCACTTGGAGCACCTGCACTTCTTAAATTTTAATATTTGTTCTGCTTCTTAAGCTACTTTCCTCTCTTCACTGTCAATGTGGCTGGGAAGATAACATCCCTTGGATGAAAATTCTCTGTGGAGATTTCCTTTGTTCCCAGTTTTGTGTCTTTGAGTGTAGGAACCTGGTGAACCAAGTTAATCATAAAAGGGGAGAAAATGCCAGTTCTTAAGAGGAATGTGAGGTCTAGGTTAAGATGGCATTCATATTTGTGTATCCAAATATCCTGAACCAAGAGCCTTTTATCTCTGTATTCAGGATCTCCTATGGGCTTGTACTGCCACAGATCAAAAGAGAATAATATTTTTTTTTTACAGTTAACAGACCCATAATTTTCTTTTTCATCCTTCCACGATTCTCTCACTTAAAAATTACTAAAAGTGAATTGCTGCTGCTGTTGAGGTCTTTGGGCTTACCCTGGGCCCACAGGGGGACTAATGGGACCCTATTTGTGTAGTATAATTACAATACGAAGATTAGGTTATTTGCTTGACCACAGTGGGCACTTGTCTTTCATTTCTGATGATATCATTTGTAGAGAAATGACCTTTGCCATATAGCTGCAAAGCAGTAATGCATACATATATGTGGATGGGAAGTATTTATATAGCCATACATTATATCCAAAACCTGAAAGGTGAAGGAAGGAATTAAAGAAAATTAAACTGCTTTGAAAAGAAGAAACCATGAACTAGAGCTATTTTTTTTTTCCACTAGAAAAAAAAAAAAAATAAATAGAAGCAAGATGGTAAGAATGAGATTATTTCACGTGGTTCTGGTTGTTATGCAGATTGCCTTTTTATATCCATACGTTCAGCACATCTGGCTCCCTTGTGGCTTTGCTCTTTGAGCTGGGAGGAAGAATGCACAGTGAGATTAGGGGCACAATAAGGTGGAAGGGCAAAATGGAGAAACAGTTGTGGATGAGGACTAGCTGGACTAAGGAGGATTTTCCTCAAAAGCCTACAAATCTGTCTTCTCTTCCCTTAAACCTTCCCATGTTACTACATTGAAAATTACTCTCTCTTTCTCTTGAATAACTTTGTTCTTTCCCTGGTTTGCCCAGGCCACAACACTGTCCCTGGGTTTTCTTGTTAGGTTATAAACTCCTAGAAGTGAGGGCACTGCTCTACCAGTTAGTACTGCTCCTTGCACTGCACACCACTTAGCTACTGTGATAGAGCAAAGACTAGCACTACCCTTATTTTTCTGTTTGTCCTGGGTTCAGCAGTAGCAGTTATTTTTTTCTCCTTAGTAGCTGGTGCAGTGCTGTGGCTTTGCCTTTCAGGCTGGGAACAGCGCTGGTAACACTGATTGTTTAGTTGCTGCTCAGTAACGTTTACTCTGATCGGACTTTCTGAGTCTCATGCTGCACCAGGGAGGAGGGAAAGCTGGGAGGGAAGCAGAGACAAGACAACTGACCCAATCTGACCAAAGAGGTATTCCATATCATAGCGCTTCATGCCCACTAAATGGGATAGTATGGGCAAGCATCTAGGCCCGTGGGCCTCTCCAGTGCTTTGGAATTTCACCACTGAACAACTGCAGAATCCAGAAAAATTAATAAAACACTTAAATGAGGTGTGTTGTCATTCTGGTCATACCAGGGATGAGCAAATCATGGCAACGAGCTGGGGCTTGGCCTATGCTTACAGAGCCCTGTTCAACACTATCTAGAATCTTCAAAAGGAAAAAAATGTCCCTGGATCTGATGGCAAAGCAGCAGACAACGCAGTTACACCAGCTCCAAGCACAGCAGCTACACCAACCCCAGCAACAAGTAGAGTAGCTACTCAAACTTTGACTGCAACAGACAGTGCAGCTAATCCAACTCCATGTACAGCAGCTACACCAGAGGACTAATTCATGCCAATATCAGTTTACCCTGTACACAAGGGGAAGAACAGAAAAGAGGTAAGGAAAATGAAGCAAGATGAAGAAACAATGCACTCGCCACTCAGAACAGCATCTGACCAGAAGTTATTAGTGTCTGACTCAGAGGAAGAAGAGGAAGAAGAGGTGACATCTTGACCCCAGACCTCAACCGAGCTGTGGAATGTGCGAAAAGATTTTACTGATCAGCCAGGGTTGCTCTGATGCTGAGACAATGGGTCCGACAGTCACAAACTGGACGGTAGGGAAGCCAAGCAGGTGGGATCACTTTCTAGGGAAGGGGGAATTGACAAAGCAACTGCAAGAGGGAAACAGTCCCTCAGCCTTTGGAAGCAGCTCTTGGCAGCTGTGAAAGGTTTCCATACAAGGACGATGTTATGTTATGAGTTGTTCAGCCAAGTGGACTACTGTAGAGAAAGGCATCTAGTCTATGAGGGGATCAGCCATTGTAGTGATGATCTATCATATCAAGCCGAAAAACAGGGATGTGCCCATAGATCCAGATGAAGTCTAATGTACACGACCCATGTGGCAGAAATTTACATGGAATGCACCATTGTCATATGCCCATTCATTGGCAACAGTAACCTGCAATGACAAAATGCCACTAACAGTGGATGAAATGATTCATAAACTCCAAGAGTTCAAAGACAATCTCATCCCTTACGTTATTTCAGCTGTGCAAACACTATCCCAGGAGCTCAGAAAATTGAGAGACAATCTATCTGCTCTATCCAGCTCCTCATATGTACCAACACATGTCTCAGCTATTAACAAAAGGGGTCCTAGTGC
>JAOEHY010019023.1:0-27278 GCA_025447955.1 Psilopsiagon aurifrons
AGCTGACATCTCTCAGAAGTCAAGTAAACATCCAGCAAAATGTGTTAATTTTACAGCTGTGTTATCAAAAGGCATATGTTTGTTGAATTCAGCTTGAGTAGGAAGAATCAGCTGTAGCAAAGGTGCCACAGCCTGGCGATAGCTTGTGAAAGCCCTGGGAAAATCTCACAGATAAGCTGAGTTCAATGGTGAGCTAAAACCTCGAGGCTGAGATTGTGTAGCCTGCAATAAAATGAGTTGCCTTGTTCCTAGGAGCATCAGGAAAATGTGTTCTTACCAAACCAAATCCACTGTCCTTGTGACACAGTAAATGATTAGAAGAGAATTTTGAAAGCAAGAAATTATTCATTCAATGTTCCTGGTATGTTCTTCAGTCGGCGTTATTCTTTGGTTCAGTTTCACTGATTCACAGGCACTCCACTAAAAGGTCAAGGTATTGCACAAGGGACTTAAGGGGAGCAAGGCTCCTTGTTGCCTTCTCCAGGTCAGGATGAATGCCAACTTTGCTAAGATTTTGCTTCAACAAAAGCAGAGAAGTTTTAGGGTGTTTTTTTTATCCCACAAGCAAGGAACAGGATTAGAGCAGTGACAGCACTGGTTGGCATAAACCTTAGAGCAAAAAAGCCTCAAGATGACTGCATGTTTATTTTCTGTCCTCTCTCTGGTTTATATCCTTTTCTTCAGCTCTTACAGGCCCCAGTGTTGTTTTTCTGCTTGCACGCTAGACAGAAATGTCCCTATTAAAGAGACAAAAATGTCAAACTTGTTGAAGAAAATTTTCAGTACCTTGGAATGAACCTGCTATTTACCTATTACTGTTTTCTCTAAAAGAAACATAGGGATATGAGTCAATCTGTTATTCCCAGGATACCCTCAAGGAGAGGCGACTCAGCTTGCTGTAAAATCCTACCCTAAGAACAGCAGAGTTAAATTGTCAACCACAGGCTTATCCTAGGCAGGGAAGAAAAACGTCAGAGATGTGAGTCAAAGTACCTGGGTTACTAGCACAACATAGGGATGGAGAGATCACCATGATTGTAGCAATCTGCACTGCAAGACTGGGTGATGACCCTCAGGCGTTCGGAATGCTTTGGATGAATAAATGAAACCGTGGCTGGCTTTCTGTCTTGAAATTAAGCATATTCTCAGGTTTTGCTAGCTATGCTTGCTTCGTGCACACAGCGCAATGTGCTGCATAAGAAAATAATACCCATACATTTTATGTATTTTACATTATAGATGTATGTACATGTACAGAGTGTTTTGAAGGGAATGGTTGCATCTTATGGAGAGAGCAGGTAAAAAGATTTGTTTCACATGTGTACCATATCAAGAACAACAAGCATTTCTCAGCTGGATTCTCTTAGAGCTACTGTCAAATAATACCAGTAAGAGATGTTTCCTTTTTAATAAAGGGGGTTTCTGTGGGTTTTTCAGTCTCTAGATCTGTAACAATTGACAAATTCATCAATTGGATGAAGAGTACTCAGCTGCATTTTATACAAATGAGTTCATATCAAATTTTAGTGTACCTGTGCAAAACATAAGAAGATTACATTATCTTTATAATTAATAACTGCTCCAGTGATTTCACTATTTGGGAGACTAATCTTGGAGCTTTTTGTTTAAAATCCCAGATTCACCCTGGTCTCCTAACATCTGTTTTAAATAGCAACAGCATTATTTCAAACAAATGGATAATATTGGAGGGCAATACAGATTAAAGTTCCCTTATGTCATCTTCCCATGAGATTATCTGTGGTTGACTCTTCCCTGAAAAGTTTTTGGAGGAGAACAAAACTGTGGCAATCCAACTGTAATTGCTCTACAAGGCTGTAAAATTAATAATTCCCTTCTGTACCATAGAAGTGTCTGTCTGGACCTTAGGTATCAGGACTGGTTTTCATTTTATTAAGATGAACTAGCTTTGAAGTCCTTCGGCTTCCTACCAAGGCACACTTTACCAGTAACATGTAGTTACTTATTTACTTTCTCCACCCAGTCTTTTTTTTTCTGAAGATGATAGTAACATGCTTTCAGTTCCAGTACCAACTTCTTGGTTTGCTTTTCAAAAGGCGTAGGAATGGCCTTTAATGGCATAGACTAAAAAGTTCAAGGCTGCAGAGTATATGGCCTTAATAGAAAGTCAGTCCTGATGATCTCATCAGTGAAATCGAATTAGAAACATCTTCTGTATTGTAAGTGCACCTGTCTGTAACCATAAGATCAGCTACTGTAAACTTGTATAGTAGATTTGACAATAATTAGATAGCTGCTCTTCAAGAACTGCTTTTATGAAGCAGACGTGAGGAGTTCTGGCCTCTGCCAATCAAAGTTACACAGCTCCTTGAAGCTGGAAAGGCACATTTTAGTCAACAAGATATTGGTTGTCTTAGCATGTGTAACAGTCTAAAGCTGCAGGATCTTTTCCTATCTCTTAGGATTAGGGAAAGAAAACTGCTTACATAATGATAAATATGTAAGCAGAAAGGACATTCAAGATTTCCACCATCTGCAACATCTTTAATACATTTCTTCCTTCCTGCTCCTTTTCATCATCATTCTGACTTTTAATAAGTTTGAAACCTAACCCATGTCTAGGAAGTCTAGAAAACAGTCTTTCTAAGAAGACACTTTCATCTGAAGTCAGGCATATGAAATTAAGAATGCTTAAATTTACCAAATGAATACTCCATTTATCCAGTATCTTGCCTCCAGCCATGGCCAGTAAAGATAATTCACAGGAAGGGAAAAACGTCTTGAGAACTAAATGAAACTTTCAGTTCTTCTGTGAATGAAAAACAGTACCTATTCTTCTTTCTGCATCTATTTCTTGTTGCATTTTGCTGGAGGCATGATTCAGCCTTGAAAAACAGCTTTTTTAATTCATTGTCTTAGTGTATTAATTCCACCTTGTTCAGAATAGGAGGATATAATGAGATATTTCTGACTCTCTCTTTGAAGAAGATTGGGAGTTCATGTAAGCTCAGGCCAAGCATTTTCAGGCTCATGGGGGCAGCAGCTTGCGCATTAATTATGCAGCTGATATTAGCTCTCACTGCCCCAGCTAAAATGACTCGCTGACAGTGGGGTAGGGCAGAAGACACTGAGATGGGGAGAGAGCCTCTGGCAAAAGTCCGTAAAGATTCTGGAAATTGTGTCTCTGTAATAGGAGATTGTAGCCATCCTGCTTCCATGCTGTATCTTTTCTATGATACTTCTTGTTATTTTAATATTGCTAGTACTCATGTATATCGCCCCTTTTGTAATGGTTCTTCTCATCATGATGTCTAGGTGTTAAGCAGAGAGTTTTACGTCGCTGTATTCAGTTTATGGCTATACATATTTTTGGAACTGTAAGTGTTCATAGCCTGCTGAACTCGCTTGTTACTAAAAATCACTTCACCATTGGCTATGAAATATCTTCACCATAATGCTGTCCAGTTACTTACATTAGCTGGATCTTTCTTCAGCCTCTCTTGGATTAACATTATTTTTTCACATATCTAATTTAATTTTGAGCATATTATACTCCACCCTCATGGTTTAAGCCTCTCATTCAGTTCGCTCACTTGCTCCAGCTCCCGGGGTGATGGGGAGGAGAATTGAAAGAATGCAACTCCCACAGGTTGAGATAACAGTTCAGTAACTAAGGTATCACACAAACCACTGCTGCTACCACCAACAATAATAATGACAAGGAAAATACAAGAAAAGAGAATATAACCACTCATCACCCAATACCAAGCTCGACCCAGCAGCAAATCCCACCCTTCCAGGTCCCTCCCCTCATTTTTACATCCTGGGCATGACGTGCTGTGGTATGGAATACCTCTTTGGTCAGTTTGGGTCAGGTGTCCTGTCTCTGCTCCCTCCCAGCTTCCTCCCCTCCCTTGCACAACATGAGGCTCAGAAAGTCCTAGGTCAGATCGAACATTCTAAGCAGTAACTGAAAACATAGGTGTTATCAGCGCTGTTCCCAGGCTGAAAGACAAAAACATAGGACTGCACCAGCTACTAAGAAGGAGAAAAATGACTGCTACTGAACCCAGGACATCCACAAACTACTGAAAAGTAATTCTAAAAACTTCAAAACCTTGCCTTGATGATTCTAATAAACCTGTTGGGTTGTGAATTGTTATACTGGCAAAAAGTCAAGCTAAAGCAACTGAAGCCATATGAAGTAGTCCTGGTGCAATTTATGCAGTGGAACTCAGGTTCTTGACTAACATGTATAAAATGCATAATGCTAACAGTTACCCGCTGTGTACATATGCCACTGAATGCTACAGACATATCTTGATTACAACTCTTGCACTGATTAAGTCAGTATATCCTGTCTGGTTCTATAACCATCATTTGCTTTCTTGCATACTAATGTCTTATTTATGGTAACCTATAAGACCATACAAGGTGGATTTTTCTTGTGTCACTCACCTAGTTTTCCATTGCAAGCTAAAGACAGTTGTTTAAATCATGTATGGGGAAATTGGTTAACTGGTCTTCCTGTCTGTAACATTATGTGGTGTAACCTACACTGGCTGCAATTCTGTGCACACTTAACAAAGAAGTCTGTTTTGCCTTCAGGTCAGATCTAAATCCTTAATGACATTAAAATTACCTGAATGTGCAAATTTGGGTCACAAATACTAGTCATTATTATTCTTTATGTCTGATAAATATATAAGTAAGTCTTCATTGCATTTACACCATTTCTACTGAAGACATTTCAATCTGCTTTGGTGTGAATCTATAGAGAATCAGACCCATAGTCATTTATTCATATACTTTCATTGGGTGTAACATACCCCTTCACTGCCATCTTTCTAGCCTAGGGCACTATGCAGCTTTATTCACAAGTTTCATGGACATGTAAAACTCAAACTCAAAAAAAAAAAAGTACTTGATTTGAAAAAAAAATGTAAAAGAAAGTCTGTTATGTTCATACTTTTAATTTAACACTGGTTGGGATATCTGCCAAGGTAATACAGGCACTTTTCTGTGCACTGGAAAACCCAATTAGGATTTGTTCTTAGTTTGATTATCAGTCAGAAACATGCATACAGAAATATTCATTAGAGACCTACTGAGAGCTGTGATAATGCAGCAGACAGCTGAATTATAGTCTGTCAGTAACCCCACTACAATTTTACATTTGCTTGATAAAGGACAAGTAACAAAATATCTAAGATGTAATTTGGTGCCCACTGGAACTGTACTTCATTTGGTAGATATTGTTCTGACTCTCTTCAGGAGGCTGGTGAATGTTTCATGACGCAATATTGTATACAAACAATAAATCAACAGGCCAAATGTTGCACCAGCCTTCTATGCACATGGAATTAACACATGCATCAGTTGGCAACTGTCTCCCAGTCACAGGCAGTCTCTTTTGGGTTGAAAATGTAGGTCAAATTCCAAAAGCTTAGACTCAAAAGGATGATACTTTTGAAATGGTGATGATTCTGCTGACCTCACTCATCCAAACTAAATGGTAGGTTGATACAGAGGCTAGACAAAAAAGGAAGGAAAATCAATCCATCAGGGTCTGTGAGTTATATTTGTGTAAAATATTTCAGTTAACGTTACGTAGGGGTTTTTTGGTTTTGTTGGGTTTTTTTTTTGGGGGGGGGGATTTTTTTTGGGTTTTTTTAGCTTACAAGTCCTTTAGTATTGGCCTTAACTTCCAGTAACCAAACCCATTGGCAGTGTAGCACATGAACTGAAATTGTAATAGGCTCTCAATAGAATTGGGAAGGACATATGGACAGAACTGTGATACCAGTCAGCTAACTAGATCAAAGTCTCTCATACAGTTTATTTAAAAAGCACGTGGGAAATCTGGGTCCAATGATGACTTCAATGCATTTTTCTTTCTAAACAGAAACAATATCACATTTGTAAATGAAAAAATGATATTTGATCCTTTTATTGAATGTGACACTTTAGTAACAAAGTTGTTCAAGACAAATAAACTCCCATCTAAAATTAAATTATTTAAATGAATAAAAAAAAATAAAAAGTAAGGATGAGAATAAAGGTCCGTTCAGTATTCTCAACATGAATCAGAACCATTAGCTCTGTATTAATTTACAACTGTACAGGTTGTATCAGTCCACAAATTAAACAAAAATAGTAGTAGCATATATTCTCTTTTTTTGTGATTAAGTTTTATTTAGACTAGGTCTCCGTAACAGTCTCTATTATATACCATGCCTTGCATTAGCAAGCCTAAAATAGACACATGTTAAATCATGTTACTAAACAAAACTGTTGGAAGTTCAATTTCCCTAAGGCATTCTGGCTATGTGTGTATTCAATAACTGTACAGTATTCTCTGATGAAGGATAGAAACCAGTTCACAGTACGAAAATGAGACAGAAACCCATGCCTGAATGAACAACTTTAAAACATGCACAGCCTTTGAGAAGAGCAGGATACTAAAATATAAGTCTACCCTTTTCAGCACCTTAATAATTTTTTGACTTTGGAACTATATGAGTATTTTTAACACAGTTATTCAAGATGTTTGACTGGCACATCTTACTTCAGTGTTTGAAAGCCTTCCAAGCTGTGACAGCATTTTCCCTCAGAATGTTTCCCTGATATATAAGGTAGTTCAGTTTTCCCCAAGTTATCAGACAAAGAGCAGATGCACAGAAGCTGTGTGTAGGTGTACATTAACAGGTACAGGCAGAACTGAGCTCAGTCTTCTCGTGCTAGTACTGGAATTGGAAATATGGGAAAAGACACCAACGTAGGTGTCTGCATCTAAATTTTTGGTCCAGACACAGTTCTAGCCACAAGCTGTACCAGAGCTAACATACTGTACTGAAAGTCCGGGGACTGATTTTCACAACAGAGGACATGGCTGAAAGGGTAGTTCAGACCTCCCCCTTTTCTGCCTGTGTATTATTAACAGCTCCATTTTGCCTGGCCTGAAGTTAGCTCAGCTGTGTGGAAAAAAAACTCAGACATGTTACCAGCTAAAAAATTTCCTGTCAAAGAGAAATTGTCAGTTTTCCATCAGGTCAAGTCCCTTCTTTGACCCATTATTACAATGACATGTTTCCTAGCATTGGTGTAAGTTAAGTAATGGAAACTTGCAGCCATAGCAAGGTGGAGAGAGCTGGGCTACCTGTTTAGACAGCACTAATGGTTAAGGATGCATAAAAAAAAACATTAACCCCACCCATAGTATTTTAGCACATATATAGTATATCAGTACTGGAGAAACACCTAATGAGTTTCCCACAGGTAGAGTAGATTCCTTTTAGAGCAAGACTTAGGGACTTGAGATGAAACCTTATCTTCTTCATTTTAGACCATCCCTCTGCTCTCAGTGATTTCCAATGCATTTTGTGCAACTGGCTTCCTTGATGGGAGGTATGATGATGACATCTCCATATGTAGTTGGAAGTTAATGAGATTTCGCTTAGGCAAAGCACTTTTGATATGTATTTAAAATTAAACGTGCGAAGAAGAATGATCTTAAGCTTGTGTCCACTGGCTCTCATTTAGTCATTATCTAAATCAAGACCTTCAGCCTTGATGAAAAGTTTGAAGAATTAATAAAGTCAGAAAAGCCTGTTGATTTCTGAGAGTCTTGGTTCAAAACAGCTCAGTTTTTCATCACTTGGACCCATTCTTAAGTGTCATACATTTAGAGCTGAGGAAAACAACATATTGTCACTAAACTGTTTGTAAACTGTGAACCTACCCCAATTTTTGTAACTATATCTAATTTTCCTGTACATTTGCAGTACACATATTTTAAAACACATCTAATTATGTGGGGCCTGAGTGAGACTGACATTATGTACTACATAGAATCAAACGTTTTTGCCTCAAATTGGGGGGTGTGATCTGACTGCTGGAATCATATGAGGTCTGTAAGGATATTTGCAAACATGGTTGCTTACACACTCAGCTCAAGTTTCGAATATATTAATATTATTTAATTCATACTCTGGTTTTATTTTAATTTTGAAGAATCATATACTTTTATAGAATCATAAAGACATATTCAGGTATATTAATACCATGTCATATAATTTTTTTCCTGCTGAGTTTTATTCTGAAAAGAAACCCCTAAAAACTTACAGCTGAATACCACACAAAAAATATTTAGCCTTAAAAGCACTATTTATATATCTGAAATCTTTATTAAAAACATGGGAGCACACTGCTTAGTAAAAACATCTGTCATTTCCCCTCCATCTTCTTTTTTCCCCCTTAAACAGTAACATTCACATTTCAAATGGCTGAAGAGTTTAAGTTATTCTGAGTATATGGAAAGTCCCTCTATCATCCACACACAAAGACAGATAGCAGTGAAACTCTGAGATTTAAAATCCTAAAACACTGAACATGAAGGAAAAAGAGTGAAAGAAAACACAACCATTATATGCCAGTGCTATACTGGATATGGTAGGTTTGGTTATATGTATTCAATACAGTTGTAGGAACCAACCTTTTCTCCTCTGTCATTACCAAAGATTGGGTGGGTAAGCCGTCTTTCTCAAAAGATATGTTTTTGCTTTGCTGACAATGTTGTTTTTCATGTTTAAAAATAAAAATGTTCCTTATAATAGACATATAATTATTCATACTCTGAGGGCTCCTGTCTGAGTATGTGGAATATTGGAGAAGAAAAAGAATAGTCCCTGCCTTGAGTAGTTTATAATCTACTCCATAAATCTGTCATTCGGTATAAATTCAAAAAGCTGACCAGATTTTTTTACTCTTGTTTGAGCCTGTTTTTGCTTATGTTACTTATATATTGATACTAACCCTCCAACCTCCATGGTCTTGCTCCTGATTAATAGCAGTGCACCTGTAAAGGAGCATGTCATGTTAAATGGCTGCTTGGATGAGCCTGGCTAATTGAATGAGTGTGAGCTGAACTGCAGCACAATGGCTGTAGGACTTATGAGATAGCACAGCAGCAGCAATAAGAACAGCAGACTGGGGGTTGTCCCTTTGTTGATGGACAGGCTAGGTCACCCAGCTTCCAGGACTCTGTAGTCATTCCTCATGAATTTTAAGGGGAAAATCTTCTTATATTCAGCAACTGCATAATTCTTGATTAGACATTACATGACACTTCTTTTTCCAGAATTCAGTTAATGACTCTGCCCTGGCTTCCTGCCAGGTATGCATTTATACGCTGCTTCAGCCTTTGCTTATCTGGAGAATAAGGGTGAGAGAAAAACACTGTGCATGTAACATACAGCAGAGCTCTCACACGGCAGTGCACATGCTATGTGTAACTGTGCTTCTGAGCCAGTTCTGTACTGGAAATACAGATTTTTCTATTCTTTTTCTCAGCTCTGTAGTCAAATGTAAGGGTTTAGGTTTCTCCTTTTTAAATTTTCTTTTAAAATCTTGTTTTATAAACATATTTAATCCTTAAATTATAATTGCATAACTAACTCTGCAGTTCCTGAAGTTGACAGATTATTAATTCATACATTGGAGTAATTTAGTCCATCCCTTTAAGGGAGCAGTCTAACTTTTGTAGTTGCATATATTTAAATTTTAGGAACATTGCTGTTTCTATTTGTGAATCCGGCTGTCAGGCTTAAGATCAATAAAAGTAAGAATAGTTTTAGAATCTGGGGACTTCTCTAGGTCTCACATGCAAGACATAAGTGAAAATGAATTTAGACTGAATTAAGTTAGGGCAATAATTCAGCTACAGTGAATGGTTTTCAATATTTCTTAACAGTCCAGAGACAGTGTAGGAAAGCTGTAGATTTTGAAAAATGTAGGTATTTCCTATATATGTCAGACACCAAGGTATTTTCATCTGGTTAAAGTCTGCTGTGAAATTTCTGTAACCCTACTTGATGAAGACTATGGTTTAAGTCCCCACAAGTCATCTTTTCCCTTCACAGCTCTTATGCGATGACATACGCTCTTTGGAAAAGAGAAGACACATCTGTCTGCTTCTTCAGTCCTGTCATTGACCCTTACCCTGACCATTAGTTGTCCATCACTGATGATATCTGCTCTTCCACCTCCTCATCGAACCCTTCCATATGCAGATGTGGCTAATCAGTTCTGAGATGTGATTGATGGAAAGTCAGCCACAAGTGCAGGTCTAGGCCTTAACATGGAAAAGGAGCTGTACATAGTGCAGATGACGTGCTGTCCACTCACTTAAACAAATTCTCCAGCTGCAGTAGTTGACATCTGTGATGTATTGAATCTGCAAAAGGACAGGATGAAAAGGGAGTGAGTGGCTATTATTCTTTGAAAGACATTGACAGGGGATGTGCTTTCTGTCTCAGAGTGAAAACCGAAGTGCTAGTAGAGGGGGGCCATGGTGGAGAAGGAGATGCAGAGCTGTCTCATTACCAGAGAGGAAATAAATTAGTCTGAAACAAACACTTCTGAGACATCCAGATTTTGCTCCAAAGAGTTATATGATGAAAGGCCACACCAAGTATAGTAAAAATTGCCAAGGGTCCTTCCAAGTCTACAAATCCATTATCTAAACTTCTGTGCTTAGAGAGATCTGGCAAAGACTTGGCTCTGGATAATGAACACTTTCAGAAACTGGGTACAGTTCAGGAGTTGGCACTGACTAGGTATCTTCTCAATAGGAGACATGACTACAGCTGTCTTACTTTGAAGACTAAGAAAGCTTAGCAGTGTGAATAGGACATACTAGAGACTTGTCTTCAGTTGCAGAGAGAAAATTTAATTTATCAGTACAGATTTCCAGGCTCAAAAGATGATTGCCCCTGTATTGCTCAAAAGTGTGGAAGGAAATTTCTTAAAACTGAAGTGCTTCTTACTGTTTACTGCAAGCAATAGAGCAACAAGCCTTTGGTATGTCTTAACACAGATTGTCACTGGCAAGGCAGCATCAAATATCAGGGTGCAAACTTGTTTGGATCCTTTTTCAGTGCCTCTGAAGAAGCTCAGATGTTAAATCAGACAGACATAGGTAGGCATTGCCTCTTGCAATAAGCAGGAACACACAAGGGATTAATAAACCTGTGTACATGATAAAATGGCAAACTAAATATTCAGTGTACCATTCATAGCCTGGTCAGACTTTGACTTAATTTTATAATTTTAAAATTACAAAACTAATTTTAACATTTCAAAATGGATTTTAATGTTACAGAACTATAACAAGTGACATTCCACTACCATATCCTGTTTAAACACTGAAGCAGGCACATTCTTTTACCTTGTATTAAATAAGAGGGGATTTAAAGATATGTAGAACTGATTCCTAATCCAAAGTAAAAACTTCCCAGATCTACGTAGCCGCTGCACCTTCAGGAGACAGATTTTACCGTTTCCCATTTCCAGTGCAGTTGTCACTGTCAAAGCTTCTCTCTGCAGGTGGCAGTGCCTTGCTGCTAAATGGTGAGAGAGATGAGAGAGAAATGAATCCAAGGCTGCTGCCAAGAGAGGGGATTTGCTTGCAGATACATGAAGGGAAGAGCAAGCAGGGTGGATGGCAGAGGATGCTGGCAGAGGTAGACGACACACAGGTTGCAGAGGTCAGGGAAGAGAGGAGATACCTTTAAAAGGCAAAGAGGGAAAATTCAGGTAAAGCAGCAGAAAAAGTGGAAGCTTCCATCAGGATAGGTGCAGAGGAAGGGAAAGAAATGGAGGGGACCAAAATGAAGACTTACATGAGGGCAAGGAATATTTCAAAGTATTTCCCTGCCATGACCATCTAAAGAAGTGAGGGGTGGCAGGAGGCTGATGGTTGTTTTTATACCTACAATAGTTATCTGTGTCTCCATGTTTCATTAAGAATATAACAACTACATATTTTATGAGGATGTGAAATCCCACTTAGATATTCCCTCAATGGACCAACTTGAGAAAAGCTGAAATTGTTCCTCAGTCTTTTCCCTAAGCACCTTCACAGTCTTTCAGTTGCCTCGTATTTTCAAAAACCAAGGAATGATATCCTCTGGTTTCATGGTCTGCAATCTTATAACCTTGTTACTGCTCTGATAACATAAATGGCAAAAGACTTAGAGGAGCAAATGAATGGATCTTGAAATGCAAATGAGTGACCTGACCTTAGGTGGTAAAACAACCTATGAGAAACTAAAAAAAAAGAAAAATCTGACTTGCCATGGCAAAACCAAATATTTGGAATCTACTTTTTTTTTATTTTTGATTTGAAAATTTGGCTCAGCTTCAATATGATTCAACACTTTCATGGTCATTCGTTCCTTCAGTCTCTTTTTTTTTTTTCCTTCAGGGAAAAGAGAAGGGACCAAGGAAGAGATGAGAAAGGAGGGTGGAGTATGAGCTAAGCAAAGGAGTTGGTAAGTGTTTGCAAACTTGGAAGTTCAACTGGAGCATTTCTCATTGCAGATTTTTAGTTAATTATATTTCTAAGTCTTTCTTATGAAAAAATGAAGAGTCCAAATAAGTGGATAGTTTTATTTCATTGAATAGTAACTTTTCTTGTTCACAAATTATCCTTTAAATATCATTTACTAAATATTAAATAATTATTTGGGGAGGGAGCTGTCTCACAGGCTGTGTATTTATCTACTAGTTCATGACATTTCAATCATGAACTGTAAGTTAATCTCCCCTTGTTTCTTTTTCTATTTTTGATTAACATTGAGTTATTATTGTTATGAGCAATTATTAAGCAAAATTCTTTTACTAAGAATTATGAAATAACTCTTTGCATACCAAACTAAATGGCCTAATTTCATAGCTTCTTGTAAGGGTGAAGTAATCTGTGTTTTTCCCAGTGAAGTCAGGGAATCATGGAACTCAGTAACAGACCTGCTGGAGCTAGACAAATTGGCAGTGTACAAAACAGTTGCTCTGAAAACAATTGTGTCTCTAAACCATCAATTCTCATTCATATGTAATGTCATGATCCTGCTTCTACTGAAATAATTGGTAATGCCTTTCCTAATTCCACTGGGACTAAGATTGGTCTTTGGGCTTCCATTCTCCAAACACGCATGCACATACTGAACAGACCTATTCACATGATTAAGTTAAGCATGCAAATAAGTCTTTTCACTTGCAGTTTGTACATAACTAATGTTTGGAAAACTGAAAAGTTACTTTTCTTCCTGAAACCTCTGGTGTAAAAAAATCCACTCTTTCTATTGATTGTAAATGAAAGATATTGACCTAAGAGCAGAAAAGAGCCCATAGTTTTGGGTTAGTGTGTGTGTGGTTTTTTAAATCCTAAGTATGAGAAATGGTGGTTGCAAAGGGCCTTTGTCCCCACACAAGTTAGGTGCGGGAGGAATTTCATTAGGCTGTTTACTGGCCATAGCCCTTTTCCTTCTAGATGAGTCTTGAAAATCCAGACAACCCCCAAGGAAATATATAAATCAAGAAAAATATATTTGAAAAGAATAACAGAAAATATGTTCTACTGTGATGACATTGTTCAAAATTACCTGGTCAAAATTAATATCCTTCTAGGAACAGACTATTTTTTTTGAGGTATCATGTAATCTAAAGAGGAAAAAAAGGAAAGGAAAGTCTTGAAAGGACTTCCTTGCTTTTATATCTCATGCTAGATGCTATTATATCTCTGCTCATAAACTACTCTAAAAATTACTCACATCCCACTTCCTCACTTTGAAACCTTGTGACTTGTACATATTAAATTTCTTGAATTGCATGAGCACTCTGCCCACTAATCCTGCTAAAATAGGAAGACTTATGGTAGCATTCCAAACCTTGAATGAATTTCAATATGTGCATTTCACCTAAGTGAACAAGGATGTCAGGGAATTCCTTCTTTCCTGCTTTTCAGGAAACACAGAATTCCTTTCTTTCAGCTGGCAAACTAGCAGATATTGGAGTGTCAAGCTATGTCACTTAGTATTGCTGGGGAAAAAGTGCGAGGCCAGGATAGATATAGTGTTCTCAGCAATACCTGGTGTTATTTTGCCTGGTATGAGGGGGACGTAATTTGCCAACCCTGCCCTGGAGCCTGCCTGTAACTCTGTGTGAGATGCAAGGGGGAGCAGGATGATGCAGAACTAAACTTTTTCTACCCACCATGAATGTCTGAGGAGAGACCACGTGCTTAAATATGGACCTGTGTTCACGAACTCAGACGTGGGGCATTAATCCTGGTTTCTCCCTTCCCAGTAAAGACCTGTTGGTATGTTGTCTATATATTTAATGCACATTGTATACACAAGACTTGGAGCCGGGGATAAAGCCATCACTTTCCTTGGAGCACTTACATACGAGCCTGTGGTTATATTTCTGGTTTCATGTTTTCTTTCTCACTTTTCCATTGAAATTATTCTTGGATTCTTTTCTGCAAGGTGTCTCAGTTTCAACTACTTTATGCTGTTGCCAGAGTAACATACATTATGTAAACAAATATTTTGTATGACCATGAAGTTCAGCTTATTTAAAGATGGATATTGGGTTGCTTTTGCTCAGATATATATTTGGCCAGATTGGGCTAAGGATCACACAATTTCTATTTCCTTTTGGGCTTTAGCTCTGCCTGGATAACCTGCTCCGGTTTCACAGTCTCTGATCTTCATAGCTATGTATGAAGAACAGCTTTGATCTGAATTTCATATGAAGAGCCCTCGGATTTCAATGATAGGACAATAGGTACAATTTGGTTTCACAGGAAATGGGAAGTCTTCTTCTAAACGTGCAAAAAATAGCTACACACAGTAACAGCATAGAAATAGCTCTGCCTTGCTGACATGCACTGAGGTAAACCACTTTCCAAAAGTAGGTACAGGTAGAGAATTTCCTGTAAGATCAGCAAACTTAATATGATTACTGTTTGTGTGGTTATCTCTGTAGCTCAGGGTATAGAATTTATACTGTGGGGAGCCTGAAGTGTCTGGCTCAGTTTCCTAGGACATAAGCCTTTCCTGTTCTCTGCTGGTAGCACACAAAAGCTACTGCTTTATTTATTAAACATAGATTTTAAGAGACTTCTGGGAAAAGTGCTATTGCCTGCAGAGTGCATTGTGAATAGCTGTCCTTCCAGCATTTCTGAACAAACCAATCCTACTCAATTTTCTAAGTTTCCACAGTACTTCAGTTGATGACTTGAATAGCCTCACCTCTTACTGTGCTCCTCTAGTCACTTAAACTCAGCTGCTGGTTGGGAACTAAAATAGGCCTTTAAGATACAATTGCAGCTCATCTTACAAGAAATTACTAAGTGATAGGAGTCAAGGTGGACTTCTGAAAAGTGTTAATGCAGAACTTTGCTTCTGGGGACTTTTTCGATACTGTTCAGTACTCTTCAATAAATGTCCAAATAAAAATAAAAAAAAAAAATCCCAAAGACAGTCAGAAGTAGCTTTTGTTTGGGGAAAAAAAAAATAATTAATTATAAGGAGAGAGAATTACCTTGGCTACCAAATGGATTATGTTTTTCCCAGTCCATTACATCCCAACAGGTAGGTATCTCCAAAAGGAGCCTGAGACACATGCATGGACTGATGAATTAATGGTCACTCACTGCGAGGGAGCTGCAAAGAAATGGTTTGCCAGGTGCACCTCAGGATAAATAAGCCTTCCAGAACTGACTTGTTTCTTTGGCTGCAAGTAAGCATAGATGATTAAAGAGAGCAGATCTCAAACACTAATATGTTATCCTCCAACTAAGAAGCTTAAGTTTCCATAAGTGTCAGAGGCCTTCCTGGGTTAAGGAATTTTGTGCTGGATCTTTCTGCTGTTATTAAAACTGTAGACTAAAGTCAGTCAAAAACATGCAAACACTAAGAGCTTGACAGTTTTCAAAGCAAAGTTTTACAGACTCTTTTTATGCATTCCGTATGTGATTAATAGGATTGTGGATGCCTGATGAGTTCTCATAGTAAAGGACTTTTTTGTATGTCTGCTAGGTAAAAAAAAATTCTTTTTCTTCATTTTTGAGTTGTTAAGAGACCAGGTGACTTTTTATTTTACTCTTTACACGCCTTCATTGATGCATTTTTTAAAATATGTGACAGTTATATCTGACCTTCTTAGCACATCTTTAATGCCAAACTCAACCCTCTAAGAAAGTGACTGAGACTCCTATAAGTTGCTAGGGTCCTTGAATCTAATGTGAATCGGTGAAAAACTACAACACAAGAAGATACTAAGTTTCTGCTGCATCATATTGCACATTGTAATATCATTATGTTTTTAGAGACCTATTATAAATCAATATTTATTTATAGTCTTTAATCATTAGATTTATTTGGCTGAAAATACACACATTTGTTTAAAGATATCTGAGCCACAGTAAAGGTTGTTACATTCATATATTTATATACTTATACATATAAAGATATGTGTGCATGCACACAAACATTTTCACTATAGGAATTTTAGACAGTGGAATTTTTTTTTAATAGAATAACCTAATAACTAGTAGCAACCAAGTAAGTACTTTTGTGAGAATTTCCATCATTAGTGTAGTTTTGTCATAAAGGACAACAAAATACATTTATCTATAGCATATGAACCTCTTTGCCTAAACATCTAACCTTATGAACATATCAGATGATATATTTCATTATTCAGTGTAAGATTACACCAATTTTTTGAGCTGATGCCCGATAAGCTAGAGTTTTAAGTGGTAATCAGCAATAATGTATTGCTTGTACCTTAATGTCACTATTGGTGATTTAGTGATTAATTATCTGACTGCCGTGTAGAGCTTAAAATAATCTAAATGCATAGGATAAATTAGTTGATCAGGAGAAAAGTCTGTCATGCAAATTCAGTTCTTACAGAACCTTCCTGTCACACTCATCAATGACAGCCTAAGTGGGTCACCAGAGTGGATGGCCCCTGTTAATTTATTTTCTCAGACATGCAATACATATTCATGATATCCTGCTGTTTGTCTGTCACCTCAAAGAAACTCTCTATCTCCTCCAAATTATAATTAATGAAAATATGCACAGATAGGCTTTGGGGTTTGGAAGAAGTGATACTGGTATTATGTTGCAGAGGGTTGCAAGGTATTGGTATCAGTAGTTTGCTAATGTGGTAGAGGAAAAATGTTTCTTTGCCTCATGCCTTCTCTTTCCCTTCTTCTAAATGGCAGATGTAAAAGATAGAGCGACAAACATAAAAAGTAAAAAAAAAATAAAAATATATGTGTATGTATATAAAAAAATACAGAAGTGTTATTCACAACATAGATTTTAATACCATACTATTTTAATTTCTTTTTCAGACCATCACAATAAAAGATCTATATGGAAGCTATCCATGCATACTCATCTTTTTCAAAATTTTATTTGTGTATTTGCCTACTTTGAGCACATTCTGATGTGTATTTTGTTTAATCTGGAATCATTTATATTAATACCAGTCATTTCCTATCATTACCATGTCATCATATGATATAGGAAAAGACATATTTTGTGGGTTATTTTTATCATCTTACAGACTTGAACAAATGCACCTTGTACCCAAACTAGAGAAAAAAGGTGTAGGTAAAAGCATGCAAACAAATGCACATCACTACACAAGTAATGGCAATAGCAATGAGATAAATTGTATAGTCATATGACAGATTACTAAACCATGCTATAAAATAAAATTCATCTCATGCTTCTTCAATTTATCAGTTACCTTTGACTGTCTCAATTTTTTGCCGCTACTAATCCATCTCCTCTAAGACTGGCTTGAGTATTCCACACCTCTTCAGACAACTGTCTGTTAAGAAAGAAAAAAGAAAATCCTACTACCAAATAAGAGATAGTTCCATATGGAGCCTTTCCAGTGTTTACACCTGACAAAAACAACAAAAGTGTAACTGAGAAGTGGAAAAGTTGGGATCATTGTGTTATAGTTTGCTCTGCACCAGGCTGTGTTCTTTTCAGAATCACAGATCTACTTTAAAAATGTTGCAGATAATTAGAGATGTAATAATGTCTTTTCTGTTTCAATGCTGTCTTTATTTCCTGTTAATGACTGAGTTCAATTTTAGCAAAATACTAATGTTTTAAAATATTAAATTTAAGTATGTGTTTGCCGTCATTTTTAATTCTTTCTGGTCCAAAAGAGGAGCATTAATACAGGAAAATAGCAGAAATTATTATTTTTTTAACAGTTCTATACATCTGAAAAATAGCTCTGCTGATAATACGTGAGAAATTCATGGGAGTGAAGTGGAAGGATTTTACTGCTGACCTGCATGACTTACTTGTGGCTTTGTCACTCATAAATAATGTATTCAGCCCCAACTCATGCCACTGAAACATTTATACTACCACACATCTGTGTATGTTATATAAATATTTATTATGATGAATTATTAAAATGAGCAATGAATATTTATTCTTCTCGCAGCATAAGTGTATGCATGCATGTATATTCTGTGTTTATATAGATATGCACATACAGAAATATTTAGACAGATCTATACACTTGGATATACGTGTATATAGGTCCTCCCATAGATGCGTAATATTTTTCTATTACATCTACCCATACACATTCACATTTGGACCTACACACAGAGTTGTAATTCTGGAAGGCTGCAAACATGCTTTTTATGGATGTGCATTATTTATAAATAGAGGCATCCAGATGAAAGGTGGAATCATGTACATTTAATATTTTTTCATTATCTATGATTAATTCTGACAGGAGCATGGTTTAGCTGCAACTATTATAACAAAGGCAGGGCAAGGGCCTCAGTCAAACAGTATCCAAGTCTCTGAGAACACGACATCTTTCATTAGCCAGGATTTACAGCACAGAAGAATTCTTTCAGCCACTCAGCCCTGTTTTCACACATTTGTCTGTTAATAGTAGAAAATAAATAAATAAATAAATAAATAAATAAACAATTGCTATATAGCTTTTGTGACACCCGAAATGCGTTTAAGGGAACAATGTTAGATTGTGATTCAGATGGCTCCCTACAACAGATGCCTGTTGAACACTGGAGCCCGTCTGGGTACATCTATCTAATCATATCTGATTTCATGTCCTGCTGCCACATTATTTAAAAATTTGCCAGAAAATCATATGACAGCACAGAGAGAGCGAAGAGAGAGAAAGCTGTGCCCAGTGCTGGGGGAGCACAGGCAAGGGGAAGAGCTTGGGAACCAGACATAAGATGCATTTTCCAGTCTCTGAGAAACTTCACTGCACACCATGACATAAAACATTCCAAAACGGGTTGCACATTTGAAATATTAATAGGAATGCACTGAGCTCCATAGACAGCTGCTTGTTTCCCCATTTGCTATGTACAAAGCAGAGGATTAACACCACTGGCAATATTTGTGTCAGGCCATACTGATTAATTTAATATTCTGATTGGATGAGCAGCAGAGCTTTAACGGCTGTTAACTTTCTGGCAAGCAGTGCTGAGAAGGTGATAATGAGATTAACATTTGGAGGACCTGATTTGCTTTTGCGCTGTATTTAATTACTACTTTGACACCAACTGGTATGCTCTATGGATTGTGCAGATATGCTGGTAGATATCCATATTTGCTAAACTATAACATTGGCTTTAAATAAATGTGTTAAAATCTGATTTCAAAAATACTTTGCACAAGACATGAAAAATATGTGATCTTATTCTCAAAAAATAGTACGTTAAAGAAGATATTTGGAGTAGACAGAGTGACTACAGAGAATGAAGAAAGGGACTGATCAGCAAAGAAGTTGTACATTAAAGGCTGGGAAATCTAGCAATAAATTAAGAGTTGCTAAAAGTTGACTTAGTTGATCAGCCTGACTTAGATTTTGCAAAGGAAATTAAAACAAATCTTAAGAAGACCCTGAACTTTATTAATAAAAGCAGAACAGAGAGGAAAAGGAGATGCTGCTTCAATCAGGTCTGGATAAAGGGATAAAGATCTTACTTTCTTTAAAAAAACAAGCATGATTTGGCTCACTCTTCAGGAAGATTCTATAGGAGCTTAATAATGTCATGTAAAGTTTAGGCTGAATTTTGAAATTCAAAGTAAAATTATGGGGCAAACAACCCAGAAAAAAAAAGGGCAGAAACACAGCATTTTCCTAAACCCAGTCATAATTGCTTAACCTAGGGTTTTGTGTTTTTTCTTAAAAAATGGAATTGGTATTGACCATCCAAGGACAAAAGGAGAAAGACAACAGGTAAGGCTACCAGGTTGGAAAGAGTTTTTTACATAGATGGTCAACAGTTGCTCTTGGGACTAGTTTTAATGACTTTTAAAGTCAGATGTTGCTAAAAGCTGGAAGATGACATTTTCTAAATGCAAATTCTAATTATACATAAAACCTCACATCTTTGTTACTTGATTTGCCAAAAAAGCTCATTAGGACTACAGCGCATTTATAAGGAGCTTGGAATTTGAGGAAGCATAGCCTTTTAAATGTATATCTTCTAAACACACAATTTGTACTTGTTTGTACAAAATTGTATACATTTTTCTCATTTTTCAGTGGCTAAGCAAACGATACATTTGATTGTGACGACCTCCGTGAATGAAACTCAAGAGAGGCTTCCTTTTAGACAGCTATTGTTTTGGACCCAACTTCAAACTGAAACAATCATTGTGGAAAAAAACAAGCGCACTGGTACTGTTAATACAGCCTGAGTATGTTCCTCAGGACCATTCTCATCTCAATAGCAGATGTGCTGGAAAGCAAGAAATAGAGAGAGGCAATCAAATTGACATATATACAAAAGCCCATTTTGCTGTTCTACAACTGCAAATGCAATTTTCACATACAGTGTATATTCATTTACGCTGTTAGTGCAGTGGAAAATGTTTTAGGCTAAATGACAGCCAGGTCTTTTGCTTCAGGTACTGCTATCTCTTTGTAATAACTGATTAATATCCCTTGCAGCTCTCTTTTGCTTATGAAGTAAGGGTGGTTTAGCTACCAAAAGTCACCAAAAGAGACCCTGGGATGATTTTCTATTGATTTCTTGTGTTACATTACACATTTATTTCCATCCCATATTTATAATATTTTTCTCCCTCACAAAACTGAAAAATTTACTCAATGATCTGGGACGAATTAAATGACAACACTCATAGTTGGAGTACTAATTAATAACTAGCAGTACTGCTGTGAATTGGTGATTTGTATATCCCTGTTACCTTCCCATTAGTTTTGTGGAAACCAATACTTTCCAAAGAGATCATCCAGTTTCAGCCTTTGCCACTGTTTCAGCTTTGATGTCAACTTCACAGATGCCATTTGTCATAACTTCAAAGCTAAAATGGTCAAATGGGACAGACAGCCCTGAGCCAACTAAAGGAGGACCTACTGAGCTTCTGTGACTATATATCTAATACAGGAGGCTGTGCTTAAGGCTTCGACAGCATTGTTCAGGAAGCCTGACATCCTCCTGGCATGATCCTGGCATACTGAGAACACAATATACCTGACTGCTGCACAAGTACAGAAAAAGGGTGATAAAATCTGATGCTTGAGGGTTAGATTTGCTGTGCATATGTCATGTTTTTCATTTATGCAAATACAGCCATGAGTTTTTAATGCCCATAAGGGTAAAGGATGTCTTAAATCTGAAACTGATTGAACTATCACTTCCTACATTTCCTTCAAATTCCTTTCTGAATGACCAGTACTCAATTCACCTCCAACTGCAAACCCCTCAGGGCCAACAAGAGAAATACATTTCAGCAGGGCAAGAATAAAATTAATAATCAGTGGTGCTTAAGAAATTGAGTCCATTTTGCTATATCTTGAACTTTTGGATCAAATCCTAGGAAATCTTAAAATTGTAAAAAAATGAAACTTTGGGAAAAACCTACAGTACAGCTGGAATGTGTCCAGACTGAATTGTGGTTCTTCGGCACCATAAAAGGAAAATTGTCTAAATCTTTTTTTAATTACTTTGCTAACTAGTGGTCAAGTCTTCTTCAGGATTCTTTTACCTGCCATGGACATTGCAGAGAGATTTTCTGGGTTGTTGAGGGGACCAAATAATTCTTTAGTGAAGGAATTACATTCATCATGAATTTGCTTAGACCTAACAGTAAAACCAAGAAATATAAAAAGCAGGATAACACTGCTACTTATTTTAAGGAAAAAAATATCAGTAATGGAGAAAGGATGGGCAAACTTGCATTAGAGCAGTAGCATTAGTTTGTGTTGAAGAGTTATTGCAGGTTTATATTCCAAAGAGTGCTTTCCAGACATACCCCGGGCATTACACATCTGTCTGCCCACTATAAGACTTTTTTTTCCCCTCTCTCTTTTTTGTTTACTTCACTAATATTTGAAACGCAATCCAAGGCATCTTGCTTATTAAACTGGAGAGACTTCAAATTTGCTTTTGTACAACCGGAGCTAATTGTCTGAGACAATTTACATCCATCAGCACCAGTGTTTTATGGCTTTCAGACTCAGTGTAAAATGAATAAATAAGAGAACTGAAATCATTATTCTCCTTTATTACTGGAGATATGCTGGCTAATCTGAGAGTAATTTGAATGCTAGAGGCCATCAAACACTGGACACCTGTCAAGCTCTAGCTTCAGCCACTAGTTCACAATCTGTGCCACTTAGTAGCCTCCTCTATTTCTATCCTGAACATTTCCCAGCCAAAAACAAGACCTGAAGTTAGTTATTTAGCATGTGTATTTTTTTCTTTTCTTATTTGAAGAGTTATTTAGAAAGATTTATAACTTTATTTTTTCGTTAATCCTGGTTAAAAATTATTTTTCATGCTGTTGGAGGTTGATGCTCTGGAAAATTTTTATAAGAATTCCAAGATTTCATTGCTATGTTAGCATTATTATCAGATAGAAATCAGAGCAAAAAAAGACCATCTGTCAATTGCCACTAACTGCTTCCCTCATCTTCACACAGGTTGCAGCTGTTGTGCCCAAAGCCACAGAGCTGTGCAAGGGAAACGACAAATGAAAAACTGAGGGGAAATAAAAAGCAAAAAGGGATGTAGGTCTAGAAAGGAGACCATAAAAAACACCTATGTGGGACAGAGTGGCTTAGCAACAGAGGAAAAAAATACTGAAGGATGTGGGGAATATAAGGGTGAAAAATATCCTGGCAAGAAAAAATAAGAAACCAGAGACAATGTTTGTAACTAAGAATTTGAAAATGCTTGAAAACTAGGGAAAAAATGAGGCCTGGAGAAAAGGAACTACAACTGGGAATGGAAAAGGAATCATGTAGATAAAATGAGGTAACTAGGACTGAGGCATCACAAGAAAGAAAATTAAGGAGGTTAAGCTTCAAGCCCACAAAAAAGATGCCATAAAGTTCAGATAGGGAAAAGAATAATAACAGTTGCACAAAAAAAATAATTGATTTTTCATTCAGAAGAACATAAATTTGGCATTACACTCAAGGAAATCTCTGAAAAAACCCACAACTGAAAATGTTGCAGTCACTTCTGTATTGTTTAGTTTTCATCAGAAATCTCACAGCAGATGTATATATGCTATATTCTCCCTATTCCTTTCACCCTTTCTCCAGTGCAATATATGTCTGTAAATTGGAAGTTATCCTGACAGGAATTGCCACTTTTGTATCCAATATTTTTACATGGTGTTGGGCTTTAGATCAGAGGAGGAGTGTGCAGTCAGGAATCACCTGACTGGAGTCAGAGGAGATTTCCTTCCAGGGACACCAAAAGTACAGATTTCCTCATGTCTGATACAACATAGCCTACATGAATCCTGAGATTTCATACCAAAACTCAAGATATTTTTACTATAGAGATCACTTACATATTGACTAACTGAAGGGTGGCTGGATCTCAGTATCATTTAGCAAGGAGACCATATCATCTCATTATCATCTCATGAAATACACTAAATAGCAGGTTGCAATGTACTTTTTAATGCCAGTAACTATTCTGTTTCATTTTATCATGCCCCCTTCTGTTAATTTCCACCTAAAAAATAACCCCATCTCATTCTTTTTGCTCTTGTTATTAATTTCTTTGCACAGCTTTAATCATTCTTGCTACCTTATCCTAAATTTTCTTCTTATTCTTCTGTCTCTGTTTTGACCAGGACTGAACACAGGATTTTGAAGACAGAGCTACCACCGAGGTGTATGTTGTATTATTTACGGCTATCAAGTATTCCTTCTTAAGTGTACAAACTTGGAGAATCCACGATGCAAATATTTATGAGGAATTTTCACTCTCATGGGTTCTGGAAGTGCCTTCTGCAGTTTTATTCATACTAGCCAGCTTTTTCATGAATTTCCATAGGGCCAAACAAATTTTACTGCCAATCACAAACTTTGAAACATGGGTTATTTTTTCCCACATTTAATACCCCGTGCGTCTTTTACTCCTCAATCTAGTAAAGCCTACCTATGCCTATTAGTCATAAATTTTACAAAATTCAGTAAATATGGGAAACTCTGTGTAACCAGTGCTCAAAAATCATGAAAACTTCCCTGTGTTACCAACACTGTTTTCAGCACATATCAAAACATAGCCACATGCTAGTTGCTATGGAAAATTAACTCTATCCCAGCACAAGGTCATGTGTTTGTGTCATTATTGTTTGTAGAAATGCATTACAGAGCCTGATTTACACTAGTATCTCATATTTCTCTATGCATGTAAACAATACCAAGAAAGTTTCCTGGTGCCATCCATCCACTGTCTGTAATGTGGAGATGTTGAGATGGTAGAGTAGTCATGGTGTTTGGACTGAAGCCACCTCACATTCTCCCAGGCAATTCTGTTGCACAGCTTGGGATTGTTTTCTGATGACAGTCTGCATGATGCTATCGTTTTCTGGAGGGTAAAAGAAGGTCGTAGTATGGCTGAACTACATGCCACCCAGTTGGCTGCAGCACCAGTGAGCTTATACTGATGTCCCAGTTATATCACATCTACTAGTATAGATGTAGATTGTGCTTTGGCAGATGTACTACTTAAAGCAATAGTTATTTCTAAGAGAGATTGTTGTGAAAAGGAATATCTTCTTGTAACTAATGAGGAACTGCAAGATGACTGACTGACATGTCTGAAAACCAATTAGATGCATCAAAATAAATTGTTTGATTTTTATTGAGCTAAGGTCACAAGATGTATAGCTCTCCCAAAGCTTATCAGTAAATATCACAAAAAAGGAATAGAAAAAAAGCCCTGACCAAAATGACAATAGAATTTTGGATAATCTTGAAAATAAACAGCCTTTTTGGGGAAAAAATTTAGTTATTTTGATAAAAAGGTCTCAAATTTCCACAAGAAATCACCAGATGAATGGGGAACTTAATCTTGTTTACTGGATCCCACAGACACATTGCTGACCTTAGAAAATAAATCGTCTCCTATAGGGTGATAGGTTGTATGTGACTCAGATTATCCACTGCTAAAATATAACCGATGTATTTTTGTTAACAAATAACAGTTACTGTGCCATAAGTCTTAATTTAGAATATGTAAAATGCTTTGAGATTTTGAAAGATTCAGAAGTGTGACATTGCTTTTTTAACTGCACCTCTTTAACTACAACCCTTCAGCAGCTAAATTGCAATACATGATAAGCATGATATTTTCCTTGAGTCACTGTCTTTTATTTTCAAAAGTAGATCGCTCTATCTTTTCCTGTAAATAAAAAAGAGCAAAGGTAATGGAATAGCTGGAATAGCTTTTAAAATCTGTTTTGCAGATGATTTTTCTCAAGCATTAACTCTCAAGCATGTACATCTTTGCAGCTGTGATCCGAATATGACACAGATTAAAATTCATTTTAGCACAGATTGATGCTACTTTAGTGACCTATGCAAAGCATGGAAGGGAGATGTCTAATAGTAATCTCTGTTTGAGAAATGATATGTCAGGTACAGTATGAGGCAACTGATCCTCTGAGATTGTACATCAATTAGACATGAACAATAATTGTACAGGGACAAGGATTTGAGAATGATTTTTAAAATAATCAGGAAGTCTTCAGAATCTGTACAATAATGGACTAGATCCTGCAATTATTGTCGTTCCATGGTGCTTATCTTCAGGTTATGATCTGATGTTAGTGGATCTGCAGTTTAATAGTAGCTGAGGGTATGTCTCCAAAGATAATCTTGCACATGTTTTTGGGTTGGTTTTGGCTTTGGTTTTGGGTTGAGGTTTTTTTTCTGCAACAAACAACAAGGGTGATGAGGTTCTGTTTTAGGCAGTGGTCAGGAGCTTATGCTTATGGAAAGTATAACATCAAGGTAAATGTAGTTTCCTTCTACCTTCTGGCAAATTGAGGGTTGTATCTGAAAACAGGCACTGCAGGAAGACCCTGCTAGGTGCCAAGCAAAGGAAACAGATCCATCTTCTTGGGTGTACTATACAACTGAACTTCATAATGCTGTTGGGTTTTACCTGTGAAGTTTACTCCTCAGGTCCTCCATTTGCACACATTGCATAAAAGTTAGTTTATTCCTATCTCTGATACTGGAGTGTATAGTCTAGTTCCCTCTAAAACAAATCACAGATTTTTATTCCTGGAAACATCTTGCATTCGGCTGATCCCAGTATTACCCAGCATAAAAAATACCATAACCATTTTGGCTTCCTTCACCCTACACAGTCCTCTAGAGCCATCCCACTCTCAAAAATTTCCAAGCATTTCCACTCCATAAATGGGAGTGAGTATGTTACACAGTCTGGAAGTTTCATGTTATAAAGACGGTAAAAGTGGAAAGGAAAGTGATGTTAGCACTATCTCCATTCATCTGTATTTGCATCTGATATAAAAATGTGTCTCAGCTATATTTCTAATTACATTTAGAGGAGACATATTTCAAATCAAGATTACATCAAGGGAAATACCAAAAGGCTAGTTTAATACTTAATTCTTCATCTGCTTGTGTTAGGCCAATGTCTTTTCGTTATCTTTTATTGCATATATTGGTCTTTTGGAGATAGCTAAAGCTGGGAATTAAGAATTTGGTGTATACTGATTTGATTGTGATTCTACAGCTGGATTTTATGAGGTTCAGGAGAGGGAACTGGTGCTAAAATTCATTCTCTTTTTGTATAGAGGTGAGTCCTTATAATAAAATGTTTCCAAGTTAGGTTAGAGTTTGAGAATATAACCTCTAGTTAATCTAATCCATTGCTTGGCTCTCCATAGCCCAAGAACTAACTAGAAAGAGGTATTTAAAATTCCTAAAACCTTCCTGTTTCCTATAATCTTGTTAACTTTTACAGAGCCTGAAGAAAAAGAGTAGGTTACTGTTGATAAAGATCAAAGCTGGTGGTAGCTGCAGGATTTTTTCTCCTTTTTCTTTTCTTTTCTTTTCTTTTCTTTTCTTTTCTTTTCTTTTCTTTTCTTTTCTTTTCTTTTCTTTTCTTT
>JAOEHY010019025.1:7151-18877 GCA_025447955.1 Psilopsiagon aurifrons
AATAAAGGATTGATAAGCAATTTATGCAAATATGTATTTTTCACCTTTTTAGATATTTTAATATTTCACTTGTGAACAAAATTACTAAGATTAAGGAAACACTACCATCAAAAACCCCTTGAATGAAATCTCCATATTCTTTTGGGGATAAGCCCAAGATTCCTGTTCTTGGGCAACAACATCAGCATCATCTGGCCCTGGCATCAGTATTGCCAAGCAGTCCGACAGAATGAAACTTTCACTGCTGCAAAATCTGTGACTGACAGGACCATAAGAACGCCATAATGTAGGCATGAACCACCTGACCTATGTTGCAGCAGCAGAATGAAGGAGGTAGGAACAGAGGGCTGTGCTAAGAAATAGCAAGCACACTGCCCTTGCAATGACTTTCTGCATAAAACAATCTAACAGTAATTACTTTTCATATGTATTTCCACCAATTCATTAATATTGTTCCACTTACTCATTGAAGGTAGGAAACAATAATGTAGACAAAACAACACCAAAAGATACCTGCAGGAACAGTGATCTTAAATGCGTAATAACTCTCAGACAGTAGGTATGTCTATCTGTGATTTGACAGAAATTGTTTCAAATTATATCAAATCTGTGTGCTTTATTCGCAGACAGTTCTTTTAAAAACTTACATATTTAAACATAGCATTTAAAGAAAAATACAATCTATTGTCCAAAGAAAGTTTTGAGAAGTAGAAAAATTCTTGTCACTCCAGATTGGCAGAATGAGAGCAAAGTGAAAACTGGGACAGGGGAATAAATCAGGTAGTCATTATTTTAAATAAATGCAGATCTGTTTAAAGAAACTAGTGAAGGTAGACTAGAAGTGAGACTGAATGTCTTCTATGCGGTCATCCCCTTGCCACCAGCAGAAGTTTCATTCAGGAAGCATACTTAAATGGAGTCTTACTGTCATGGGGATAGCAACAAAGAATTAATGCCATTGCTTCATACTGCTAGTCAATCAAAATGTAGTATTTTGTTGTCCACCACATTGAAAACACTATGCTCCACTATATTGAAAATTATTCCCCTGAACCAAAGAGAACACGATTTTTTTCAAATATATATTTTCGGTTACAACAACTGCAATAAAAATCACAGTATGGTAGCTGAAGTATAAAAGTACCAGCAGTTCTCTAGAAAAGTGATGACTCCACATGACAGCCTCACAGACTGCACTGCAAAACTGATGACCTTGTACAAGAGTTTAATAAAAACTTTTTTGCTTAAAATCTAAAGATTGAGATTTAGCACATTTTACCTGGATATAGTGTAGTACAATAGCTATAAATAGAATGCATTCCTTGGAAATGAAAGTAGGTTTGTGAGCAAGATTATCAAAAGCACTGAGAGAGATTATGGGGGGAAAAAAAGCAAAACAAGCCCACATATAGACAAACAGAAATAGTCACCTACCTCAGGTAAATCAACTGAAGTTAGACATCCAGGCTGCTTCAGTGATCTTGAAAATCCTATTAGGTACCTCTAAGCATCTAAATGTCTTTGAAAATGTATCCTCCTCTGCTTAACATTATTAGAAATCACTGGACTTGAAAGGCTAAAGGGACTCAGCCTCATCTGCAATATACAGCTGTACATTTCAAGCAGAATTCGTGCAATTCAACAGTACAGCTGTCCAATCAAAGATCCCTTCACTGCCAACAGAGGAAGATAGACACACATCATAAAATTGCCCATAAAGTATAAAGTACTCTCTGGAAATACTTTTCTCAGACTTGGTATAAATTGGCCTCTTGAAGACAGAGGGAGTTTAAATGACTAGACACATAATTCATACCTGCAGTCGAAGTTCAGAATGAAGAATTCTCTGTACTGCTGATTCAAGATAGTCTTTTGTTGAGCTTCTGCTCTGCCCCAAGCAGTAATTAGGTTCATGTTTTAGCCTGTACAATTGTGATGACTGTCACATTCGAGGAAAAAGTTACAACATACAGATAGGTTCCAGGCACCAATTTTCCAACACATCCCTGAAATTCCCCACGAATCCCTGAAAAATCCCTACATATTGAATTACTCAATGAATGTATCAGGCCACATAAACACACAAAGATACAGCCATGCTGCAATCTGCCTGCTTATTTAGGGACTCCTTTTAACACAGAGGCCTCTCCTTTCTGGTCTCTCCTCTCTTCTACTTGAGGATTAAACACTCTGCAAAGCTGCTCAGTGAAGTCTGTTACAGGTGAGCACAAGACTTGGATCTCTTAAATTCAACACTACATTCATGAAATGCAAATAGAAATGGGGCCTGTTCATTTGACAACAGGGAAAAATTCTGAGATCATTGAGTGAGAGTTATCCAGGGAACCTCTGAAATACTGATGGAGAGTAGGAACACAAAATTTTGAGGTAGGCAGGCCAGGGGCAGCACAGTAATAAACAGAAGGAAATTAAGGGAATTTGTGAATTATCTTTGGGAAAATGGCAGAGATAATAAGGGCACATAACAGCAATAAAAAAACCCCCACCATTTGGAGGTTGATTTTTTATTCCACAATGCTCCCTATACTGTCAAGTCAAGCAACAATTCATTCTGAGGGCACAATATGTAGGAGGGAGAGAAAAAAAAGGCCACCTCATTCATCCCATACTTTCCATAAAATCTTATTTATTCACTAGCTAATAATTGACAGAGATAACTTTTGCAGCTATTTGCTCTCAATATAGTAAGTTTTGTTCAGCTTTTAATCTTGGAAATGTGACCAAGCTACAAACAGAACAGTCAGTTCCCTGAAGTACCCCACTTATCAATTATTACCATTACAATAACTTAATTATATTTTGCTGCAAAATTAACTTATGTGGCATGAGCAACTCTTATAATATTAAGATAAATGTGAATTTTAATGAACATTCCATTTGCTAAGGCAAAAAGAAGTTTAATAAGCCTGAAATTGTCTGTCATGAAGTAAGAAAAAAAAATTTATAAACAATATTTTTGTAGAAGATTAGAATGCTTATTTCATTTCACTCTGGGTGAAAAAAAAAACATCTAAGTCATATATAGCCTGGTTCAACCTCTTTCAAGCTCTGCAATGTCCATTAAATTCAAGGGATATCTGAACTGAGCCATACTATTCATCACTTACCTCTCAGATTTATTGAGTAAAACCAGAAATAATGGAAGGAAAAGAATTCTGCTGTAAGTTTCTAGGGTGTGTGGATTAGGACTTTTCATGTTCACAAAGAAACCCAGAAAAACTTTTGATCTGAGAGACTACGGATGTTAATGATCAGAAAGAATGTCATGGAGGATTTGTTTATATTTTTAAAACTGTACATAAAAATTATTTATAAAGGAAACAAAATGCAAACAAGAAATGAAAGACTTTCTTTGATAAATTAAAAATGTTTTCTTTCTGCTATAAGAAAGCTAGATGTGAGAGAAGTATATTGTGTGTATGTTCAAAAGCGTAACAACATGAGGTATAGAAGTATTTAAAATGATAACAGCTCAGAAAATAGTATAGCCATTGAAATTAAATCATCCTTATAAAAAAAACATCAAATAAAGGTAAAATGACAAATTGGTATTGGTCTAATACAGACTTAGATGAAGTATTAATATCCTTTTTTTCCTCTCAGAAGGAAACTTGCTATTAAATCTTGACTTCAGATAATGTCTTAAGATAATATGTAAGTATTTGTGGTGCAGTTCTTCATTGCTTTTGGTCACTAGTGAGTATTCTAGTGGTGTCAAACCATGTCAAACTGCAGAACATGCATTATGATTTATCTTTAAATCTCCACTACTCTTTCTGAAAGTACAGGTTCCATAGCTCTCCTCTTACACATTAGCTTTTCACCAATGTCCTTGGGAAAGTTTCCCCAGACTATTACTATGGACCCACAATGTTAGTGGCAACTGTATGTTTCCTCCATGCCTGGAGGACCATGTTCCACCTTACAATTGTGTGTAAAAGCCTGCTAGGCCTGGCCCACCTGAAGGAAAAGTGTCCCACTTTAAATTACTGACTTAACCCAAGATTTCATGGAAATTTTCCTGTGAAAGACATGTGAACCTGAGAATACAGGGCACAGTATTCAGGAGAATATCTCATCATAAAAATAAACTATAAAAATAAGGAAAATTCCAGCTGCCCAGTTCTTATGAGAAGATAATTCTCCTTATGGCACACTGCTGGAAGGAAATTTCACATCATTTGTCTTTTCAGCATACTTTTCACCAGCTATTTTTTTTCCCACATAGCCTTTATTCATAAAATTCCTGTGACCCGTCTTGTTTCCACTGTCAGTCTTCTAATGGTTTGTACTGAAACCATCCTAATTAGATGGCGAGATTTGTCAGGCATGGACCTTTTCTAATTGTTTGTTTTGTAACACTGAGTGCATAGTACTTAAACTAGCAATGAAATTAAATCTTGTCTTTTGCTTTATTATGCTTGTCACAGAGAAACAGTCAGACATCTTGTTTTCAGCCTGCTTTTTTAATTATACAAAGCTTAAATGATCAAAGCTATGTATGTTTCCATGCATGTTTGTTCTCTCAAAATTTCAGATCCCTTTGTGCAAGCTTAGCTACATTTACATTCTCACAAAATGGGAGTGAGCTCAGAGATAATAAAATCCTCATGAAAGTAGGCATGCTGAAGATACTTATTTTCTGAGAAAAAAAGCTGGAGTACGTGCTCAATAATTTTGAGATATTATAAAACAACAGGTAGGTACATCATTTCCAGCTCAAATCTGTGGGAAAAACATCGACCAAAGCTCATACCTTTAATTAACCAGAATCAAATATGTGTCACACACCTATAGAGGAACAGAATCACTAGTTCTGATGCTCATTCAGCCATTTAAGAAATTGCAAGTGGATCTAGCGAGTTGTGACAGCAGTCTTCTTTGTTAGGCAACCCACTACTGGCTCAGACTAACAGCCAACACTCAGTGAAAGGCAGAGCAGGGGACATACATGGCAGTCTTTCCCCAGAATACTGCCTTCAGCACAGTAAGGATCTGGGTCATCCTGACCCTGGCATTATGTCTGTGTGCTTAATAGCTCTGCTCCCCTTTGTATTTGTTCAACTGCTTTGGCACTTCTGTTAACATCTGGCATCCATAACTTTCCATGGCAAAGGAGTCCCACAGCTTACCTACATGCTTCGTAGAGAAATGTCTTCTTTTGCTCGCCTTGTACTGCCACCTGTTAGTCTTACACGATACTCCCTGGAGCTTATCTTTTTTTTTTTTAAACAGCAGCTCTTCTCCAGTTATCCACAATTTACAACCTGCAGTTCTAATTTTGTTCATTTTGTCTCTCAGTTGCTTCTTCCATGGGTGTTTAGGGCAAAGATTTAGAATTGATTTTAAAGACATGGAGCTTCACTAACTTTAGTGGCCTTTGGACCATTTTCAAAAGAAGTATATGGTAGATGACACAATAGGGATATTATTAATTACTCTCTATGCCAAAACCCAACCATTAATTCTTGCGATGTTTTTAATATTCTATATTATACTTCTGGTTAAAATATAGAGATATTTCTGTATTTTTACATCTTGAATTAATGTCAATATGTTAGACATAATTCAGGTCTCATATTTGAGAAGAATGGTACAAACATTAAATAAAATGATTTTTACCCAATTAAAATAAGCTTCTGCTATTTACTATCTGAAGAATAGAAAAGATCTTTCACCTTTTAATCAGGGCATAAAGTGTAAAGGAAAAGAAGCAGTATGATAAACAAAACAATGGGGATGGAGTGGCTTAGCCCCATTTCCAGGCTAAGTTCCAAGTCATTTCTATAATCAAGTTCCAATCCAAGTACATGTTTGCCTCATTTCCTTTGGATCTGACAAACTTAAGTATAGGAAAGTCAAGGGCTTATTTTTTTCATTTTCACTTTGATGAAAGCATTCTTGCTTTTCATGCAGTTTTCAGATCAGATCAATTGTGTTATTTTTCTAAAATGCCAAAAACAGCATAGCTAGGAGGAAACTTATGCAGGAAAAGAATGAGCCGTTGCTTCTGTACTTATTGTATAATGTCACTTGCTTTTTCATGTGTTCTATTAGTTCTAGTAGATCCCACACTCTGTAAAGTTTTATTTCAGAAAGCAAAAACTGCAGTAATTATGGAAAAATGTCAGGATACGCAGCGCAACTATTCTTTGCACCACAACTCAAGGAGCATAACATTCTCCTGTCACATACCTCTTAAACATATGTGTTCTGTGGTTTGTCTTTCATCAAAAAAACCTTCTTAATGCAATGCAAAAAGACATTTATAAGATACCATTCAGAGCTGTAAGTCACTTAGTTTGGAAATAAATCTACAGTATTCCATCAGAATCACACAAATGAAAAAGCACATTTTGAACGCCAAAACCAAACATACAATATTCTATAGGCAGTGAGCTTGCTATGCCCTTTACTGGCAGATTGATTTTCATGTTCTAGCTAAACTAGCAGTTAACAACATTACAATACTGGCCGAATAGCAATGACGACCCAATTAGAAAACTCAGTCAATTAATAGGTCAGGCAGCCAGGGTCCAGATATTCTAAGCAAGGGTAGGCCTCTCGATTTGTAAAACTTTCTGTTGACCTTTTCCTTATCATTAGTGACCCACTATAAAAAGGTCAGATTTTGTGCAGAAACAAAACATCAAATAAACTATGACTTATCCAAATAAGCAAACAGCTTAAGAAAACTTGTTGAGGAATTGTTAGAATAGGAAAGAAAATAAACAGGCTATAGGGGGATTCCTATTTTCACCCTAAATATCTGTACTGTACTGGTTGTTGGCTTTGGGGAAATGTTTTTGGGCAGCTGTACTAATCAGACATATAACTATCACACATATTTTGAAGGCTAAGAGCCACCAAAACTAGTAAACATTATGCCTGTATTATTCAGCTGTATTCAGCTTTCCATATAAACACAGACTATTTTGAATTTTGTCTAAATCCCACTTCAATTATATATATTTATAATATGCAAAGAATTCCATACGGATTTGAATTTATGCAGCCTGAAAGCAGGCAGGATAGAGATTTCTCAGTATATGACATGTACGAGGCCGATGAATGTATGGATCAGGAAGGAGTTATACACACCTGTGTAGGACACTGTATAAATGGCTGTGCTTGTAGACTTAAAGGGGGCAGCAGTTTTTTTCAATGAAATTGAGAGTTCAGTATGAGCATGAGGGCAATGAAACTTAGTGTTCTCTACACATAAAACATGTCTCTGGAGACAAACTTCTCACCCCTTCCAAACAAGCAACAAGGCCACCTTGGAGTTTCAAAAGGGCCAAGATCTTTCCTGAAGATTTCTGAACTGTTTTATGTAAGATAGAGCTCTCTGTGATACACCAGTGTGGGCTTTATTTTCATAAATGCAGCTTTTCAATATCACTTCTACTATCTTCATTAAAAAAAACCCTTGACTGCCTTTTTGCAACATCCATTTTGTCCAGAAGTGCCTCTCCTTACACCTTTAAAACTTCCATCAACTTCCAGCATTATATAATCTCACCTTTATGTTTTATCTTGAACCTAGCTAGGCTTAATGCTATATTTAGGAAGAAGAGTTCTCAATTTATATTTTGTCCTAATTTTCCAGCTCCCATGTTTGACTATTTCATTGTGGTCTTCATATGCAGCAGCCTTTGTAAGAGTTATTTTTCTTCATATTGCCATGCTGAGCTAATAGTTCCACGTAAATACAGAATTACAATAATAACAACATATATTACTGCTCATTAAGCTCCTTTTAAAATTGTATTGGTGATTTTTGTTGAATAAGAAGAAAGTTAGGATGACATTACAAAGTCTAAGAACAGCACTACCGAAACTGCACAAATGTATAAAGATTGGTATGTGTATGACACTGTTCTCTGAACTGCAGGGTAGGCACATACAAAATCTGCTTGCTCGCACTACAGGAACTACTTATTAGCATCTGTATATAACACATCATCACCGCAGGGAAAGCTAGTTTAAAATCAAAAATGTCAAGACATAATTAACTTAAAGGTCAGGTTTAATTACAGTCGTTGAAACTGAAATATGATAATTACCATTACTATGTCAGAAAATTTCTTAAAATTATTTGAAATGTTTTGTTGCTGCCCATACTTTTCCATAATTGATATCTTTTGTTCCGTGATAGAAACGTTCCAACTGGCATATTTTTTTCCTACCTTTGGAGCAGAGAGAGTAAAAAACAGAAAACCAATGAACAAAATGCCACCTCAAAGCTCAGCAAAACCTGCTCTCTGCCTTATGATATCATTAATTACTTTCCTGTAATTGACACTTCAGATAATCATTAGATAATGGAATTATTTGAAGAGCATGGTGCATTGATGAAACAGATTTAACTGTGTGGCTTTCAGGTTTAATGACAACACAAATCAATAAGTGAAACATACTGGTGAGAAAATAACTCAATAACTGAAAAATTTGCTCCAACTGTAGGCTTTTCCAAAGATTCCACTGGGAATAGTTATTGACTCACAAAAGTAGTTTTGTTCTCTCTTTCGCCCAAGGTACAGAAAGTTTGAATGCTATGATTTCATTTTCTCCTGTCACCTAGTGTTTACTCTCTCCCCCCCACCACATCCAGGATTTCCAGCATATTTCTTCCTATACTTTCAGCAGAGCGATAGTAATCATTTTTTTTCCCTGAAGGAGCCTTTTCCAGATGGCAGAATGCAGCAAAGAAAAAGTTAACCCATATAAAATTGAACACAACAACAGAGATTTTATCTACTGCATATCTCCCATGCAAAAATTCCGAAGTCTAAAAGTGAATATAGCAAATTACTCTGGAGGAAAATATCACTAGCTGATGAGCAGAGTCTATCAAATGTGCTGACAAAAGAGACATACCTATTTAGTAAGGTTCATTCATCCTGCACCTGTGGTGTTGAGTTCTAACAGCAGCCCTGGTACTGCAAAGGGTGTCAGTGCTCTCAGAGGAGTACAAATTGCCTAAAATCAGCCAAGTATTGTATCAAGACTAAGAAACAGGAATGTTTCTACAGGGCAGCTCCCTGTCCCTTTCACAAGCCCCAGTACTTGGAGCTTCACACAAAGCAATAGAAAAGAACTCAAAAGTGTGAGTAGGAACATCAGCTGAATGACACAGTGAAGGATGGTCTCAGGTATGCAGCACAAGTACAGCAGAAAAGAGACTGGCAGTTCAGAAACCATTCAATATACACCAAAGAAACCCCAACCCTTTACTGTGCTACAGCAAATGGCACACAGGGTAAGAAAGTTTGTGTCGCCGTGCATTTCAATAAATGTGAAAGAATGGTATTTAATTAAAGAGCTTCCTGCCTCCCAGGTACTAATGACATTGAAATCAGTGGGGACATAAGGCATTAAAGCTGGCATCACCCAAAAAAAAAGTCTCTTATTTAAGATTTACAGCTGACTGTTAGAGAAATGTGAAAATTTATTAAAGGCTTCCATCTGGCAGAGTGTATCATTAGTATTCAAAATGATAGCAGCAGTGATTTAAATTTAATAATCCGAGTGGAGATATGCATCAAAAAAGAATTCTTCTAAAATATGTCTAATAGCAATAACTGACTTCTTTATTATAGTCTGATAGTGAAAAATGCCAGATATCAAAGAATAAGACATCAAATGTTAATTTCAGTGTGTTCTTCCAGTTGAAACTCACATTAAAATAATATACTCGGTGAGAATCAAGAAGCACAGACTGTACCTGTTTGCATCTTTCTAAAGCAAGATTTGAAACACTGGAATGCAGGAAAACCTAGGAAATTTCCCTTAGCTCAAGAGAGGTTGTATGGACTGCAGGCACACAGACACCAGCAGTGAAGTGCCCCATGCTAGCTACAGCTGGTTACACTAGGTTCCAAGGGGCCCACTGAGCCTGTCAACCCCTGTGCAGCAGCCCTAGAAGAATGTATATAAGAAAGGACAGAACACTGTCCGGGAGAGAGAAGCAAGTTCAAAAATAGTAAGCGTGAGAAACATCCTCTGGACACAAAGGTCGGTGAAGAATGAGGGGGTGGTGGTGCTGGATCAGAGGTTTTCCTGCAGCCCATGGAAGAGAGCAGGTATTCCCTGTAGCTAGTGGAAAGAAACAGCCAGGGAGACTCTACCCAAGAGCCACTGGATGTTCATAGAATCATCATAGTATCATAGAATGGTTTGTGTTGGAAGGGACCTTAAAGATCATCTCATTCCAACCTCTCTGCCATGGGCAGGGATACCCTTCACTAGATTAGGTCACTCAAGGCTCCATCCAACCTGGCCTTAAACACTGCCAGGGATGGGGCAGCCACCGCTCCTCTGAGCAATCTGTGTCAGCGTCTTATCACCACACGGTGAAGAACTTCTTTATAACTATCCTACATCCACTCTCTTTCAGTTTATTCTCTGAAGGAGCTGCAGTCTTTGGAGAGCTCATGCTGGAAAAGGTTCCCTTGACAGGAGCAGCAGCAAATGGGAAGGACCCACACTGGAACGAGGAACAGTGTGAGGAGGAAGTAATGGCAGAGAAGTGCTGTGGACTGACTGCAACCCCCATTCCATATCTCCCTGCACAGCTCAGTGGGTGGGGGAGGCAGAGTAGTGAGGAGTGAAAGAGTGAAGCTGAGCCTGGAAAAAAGGGGTGGAGGTTTAGGGGGAAGGTGGCTTAGTTTTTGTCTTTCTTTCTCACTACCCAGCTCTATTTTAAGCAGCAATAAATTGCATTTTTTTTTCCCCAAGTCAAGTCTTTTGCCTCTGATGATAATTGATAAGTGATCTCCCTGTCCTTATCTCAGCCCATGAGCTTTTTCATCCTATTTTCTCTACACATCCTCTTGACAAGAAAGAGTGAGAGAGTGGCTGCGTGGGTACTTGACAGTTTACCAAGGTCAACCCTCCACAAAGGTGTTACCTAATCATATGCTCTTATGGAGGACACATCCTCTGAAGCAGTACTTGTGTGTCCTATGTGAGAATCATGCTGAGGAAGCTGCATATACATAGAAAGGCAATTCATAACCTAGAGCACTCTTTTGATTTAATACTATTGCAATACGAAGCTGTATTCTGTCCTTGCTTTAATTAACTGTATGAAGCTACTACTCTACTTTCAAGTTATGCAGCGGAGGTTTCATGTGTTATATAACATCCACCTCATTCTCATATTATAGAACCTGCTTATGCTATTTCATATCTCAGCTCTCACCTGATAACATGAGATTCAAGAACAGTTCACATGAAGCCAAGGTGACAACACAACTCACCTGCAGAGCAGTCTCTCTGTTAATTTTTGCTAGGGATACCAAAGAACACCCCAAATTCAGTCATTCCTTTGTCATCTGCCAAGTAAACAAGTGAAAAAGCAGTAAATGACAATTTGTTCAGGAAAAAAATAAACATGAAAATTAAGTCAAAGCATCACAAATAGAAACGGTTGAAGGAAAAAAAAAAAGTTGCATTCATTATAAAACAAGCATAAATTAACTACCCAGTGCACAATTTACATCATGGGTGTTGCACAAACAAAAATAACCACAAATTAGGTACTCTCTGTAGTGGTTTAAGCCATAAATCAGCCATGCAGTTTGTTCACTCACTTCCCCCTTCTTCTTCCTGCTGCTCCTGGAAGGATGGGAAGGAGAATCAAAAGAATGCAACTCCCACAGGTTGAGATAAGAACATTTTAATAACTAAGGTATAACACA
>JAOEHY010019026.1:5746-15889 GCA_025447955.1 Psilopsiagon aurifrons
CAGCCCACCCCAAAAAGAAATGGATGGATGAAACAGTACGTCCGTAGGAATCTTCCAGTCTCCTCTGTTAGGAGATAATAGCAGGGGACCATCTAACCACAGTCAGATTGTCAGCACTGACTGACCGTTTCTTTGCGGCTTTCCTGAAGTCCTTGTATTTATCTTCACACAAGCGGGAAATGGCCTGTAAGATAAAAGAATGAAAAACCTCAATTGCATTGACCACAACTCTGCAGGTAAAACAAAACTAAACACAGGTTTCTATCTACAGGTAGAATTACGAACAGTCATTTCATTAAGCGAAACATGTGAAGAGCTTCTCCCCATATCCTCTTTCTCATTTCATTAATCTTAAAAGAAAGGAACACGCTGACATAGCATTGCCCATCACAGCTGCTTCTGAAGGACACTGAGCATATTGCAAACCTGTTCTTCACAGCTTAACCATCATAAATCTCATTGAGGGAGCTGACAGAGCTTACCCACTGCTATATGGAAACTCAGACGTAGCATTTCACTGGGACAAAAATTGTGGAAAACTTAACAGAACAATGTAAACATATTGGAAAATGTATAGAGAAGACAACTTTTAATTCTTTTATTTCCTAAGAGGTCTTGTAGTAATTATATTTTTCTCTACTGATAAATGGTCTGGCAGAATACTCGCCCTACTTTGCTTACAGAAACATTACAAGTTGTTTCCCTGCATTTCAGAAGGGGTGACTTCTGTGCGATCAGGCTATCTTATAAGATGCCAGTGGGAAGTGTAACTCCTATTCAGAATAATTTAATTTGCACTAGAAATACACAGAAATTTCAAAAAACTTTTAGAGACACAAACATTATTCAAATATCGATTCCTATTCTACTACACCGGAGTTCACATTTTGTTTCTTCTACTGTTTTTAGCTGAGTTTAAAACAAGTATTTATTATAGACCTCACATGCACAAGTACGCTGTGACCTAAAATAGCAGGTCTATTAGAGTTCATATGGATAGGACAGGCTACGGTTGGCATCAGTGGGAATGTTAACTCTGGCATCAAACACAGAGAACTGCAGAAAAAACTCACTGCAAGGAGCACTCAAGGTCAAATACAAAAAAATAAGATGAACTAAACCAGTACTTTTATTTACTCGGGAATGCTTTTAAATTGTGTTTTAAGATAGGGTGTTTAATAAAAAGTGCTGTGCAAACAAAGCCAGTACAAGTGTTTGATTATAAAACAAGGCAGTACAAATAAACAGCCTGACTGCACTGATCATCATTTTCTTTCTTCATATTTCCTTCTATAGCACAGCAAGCTGCAGAAGTGAATTTAATTGTAATAGTCCTGCATAGACCAGAGGCAGGTATGACAGAAGCACACAACACATACACCTGACAGCAAATTCACCTCATGCTTTGGTCAAGCAGGCCACAAAAAGACATTATATTAAAAAAAACAACAAAACCAAACCAACATAAAACCTACCAACAAGAAACCAGTTACTCCTTTTTAGTTGGAAACTGAATTTCCTTTTGTTAAAGCCATTCTTGCACATTCTTGGGGTTTTTTGGTGCACACGAAGAGAGCAACAAAATAAAATAACACAAATATTCCCATTGCTATGCAAAACATAACTCACTTGAAACTGCTTAATAACATTTTATTAATTTAACCTCAATGGACTCAATAGACTAAGAAAGTTCATGCAATTCAGTCGGATTTAAAATCCAATAGACAAAAAGTGTTCAATCACGAAATAATGTGCCAAAGCATGGCTTGGCAAATAGGTGTACTGAGGTAGAGCTCAGCTTCTTTCAGCTGCCAAGTCAGGCTATTACTTTAGGCATCAAACAGCCAGAGAAGGTAATCACTTCAAAATTGCCTGTTTCACAGGAAGATTTCTATTCTGGCACCTGGTCAGACAAAATGAAATTTTGCTTGGAAGTGGCACTTAGTATTTGGCATCTCTAGGCTCTGGTGATTAATTATACAGATAAGAAACACCCTGGCTGATGTATCCTGGATCTAAAGATGCCTCTTTATTTTCAAATAATTTACAAAATTGACATTTGGAGCTTGTTTGGGAAGTCACTTCGTCAACTTTAGCATAACATATGGGGAAACAAGACAAAAGCAGAAAATTGTAAATATTTATTACTGGTTTTCAGTGAAAATAAATCCAAATAGCTTACAAACACTTTTCTGTCATCAGATATTTCTGTTGCTTTTATTGCGAGAAAAATAAACCAATTTTTGCAAGGGACCTTTTCTTATATGAAATAAAAAGATTCTTAAAACCAGATCACTACTCAATCACATGAAATTTTATTGCACTTGACTGTTATATCTGTAATCAGCTAGAAAAATGCATACATACATAGTCTTTCAAAATATACGTGCACACAGTTCGTCTGCTGAGTTATATGACTCTAGATAAGTCTCTGGAGAAAGGAGAAAGGCAATAGTAGTAACACCACAAATTTTGGCAGCATGCACACGCTTGTGCAGGGCGGGAAAGCAGCAGGGCTGGCTATGGCTTCACTGCTGGGAATGCACAAAGGCGCACAACTGCGAGTGCTGCAACGTCCCCCAAAAAGGATAAACCAGAGATAACCTAGCAGGGACAGACAGCAGTAAGTTGGGAAGGGTTATATATAAGGTAAATGTGGAGAAAAAATAAACAAAATCTCTAGAACAACTGGAAGCTGTGACGATGTGGGTTCGCCTTTATTTACGGAGAATGAAAAGAAGAGCAATTAGGTTACTCCTGGCAAAAGAGCAGGGGAGTTTTGCTCTCCCTTCACTCTGCTTGGCTAAGAGGGCTGTGAACATACACAACAGGTAGGCTTGCAATCAATCACTGCAACAGTAGGAATATGGCAGTACTTCTCTACCTTGTGACTTACATATTTTTTTCCCTCGTTTTTTATCTGTTTGACCTCTGAGACTGTACTTTAGGGTCAAGAAAATACAGTATGCAGTTCGAAGTCTGAACTATGTGCTTACTCTCACTATCCTAACAATAAAAAGCTCAGACAACATAGTTAAATTGGGAGTGCACTAATGAACGCTCTTACAAAATCTAGCTTTGAAACAGGCACAGTGCTAAGATCACAAGCAGAAAAAGGGTAGGCACGTTTTGTGGACCTACCCCACAGAGCAGAATATGACTCATGTTTAGTTCAGTACATGGGAGAATAACCAGGTGCAAGAATAAGAAATTACAAAATAGTGGGTTAAGGTTGGATATCCAACAACTTTTCGGTAGAGAAATCTCCCATATTAGAAAACAGTTCTCAGGAGAAGCAAAGGTTTGACATTTGACAAAATTAAAAGGAAGGAGGAAACATGCTACTACGTATGCTGCTTAGAACAAACAGCATTGGCAGGTGGACAGACTAGATGATCTAATGAAACATTATCTTCCATTTTTAATTGCATGATTTCACACAATGGGATAAAAAAAAAGAGAGGTCATGAAAATGGTTTCTGGAAACTAGGTGGACTGGTGTAACAAAAATCAGGACACTTTCAGGCCACAGGCTGGTGAAAACGAAGAAAAAATTACTTTCATTTAGTTATTTAAAAGACAAAGCTGCTGCTTAAGCGTTAATTGTGGGAACACTGAATAAGGAAAAATATCCACTGTAGATGCTCCAGTAAGTGGTATCACTTTTAACAAGAACTATAATCTCTTATAACACCTCTAAGCTGATGGATTTTGTCCAGCATTTCCATTTGATGAGGAACGGCATTTACTAGCCTTGTCCTTGGTCTTCCTTGGATTGTTTTTTTCATCATAGGTATGTCAAGGTCATGAAACCTTCAGAAATAGCAATGTGGATTCTGCCATGCCAGATCTAATACTCCTGCTTTAGATAAAGAAAAAAGCTTGAAAAATGCAAAAGTTGCAAAAATATGTTATAATATAACCATTTCTTTATGCAAAATCTTTTGTGATCTCCAGTGTCAGTAAATGTTGTTTTACATCTTAGGACTGAGCAAGGTCCTTTCCATTTATCAGACACTGCATACATACATTCACTATGAGTCTGATGTCTTTCATCAAGGACTGCAGCTTTTCTCTCAGTATCAAAAATATCATAGCCTGTGTGGTGCTACATTTACTCCACTTGACAATCCAGGCAACTGTTTTAAAAACAGAGAACTCTTGGGCTGAACAGCATATGAGAGACCTAGAGAAGAGCAGCAAATGCATTTTGATAACTCTTGGCAAGCTAAATGCTTAACTGTGCTCAAGGAACGAGGCTATAAATTATGCTGTCAGCTAGTTTCAAGGGCACACTACTGACAAGCAAATATTGCCAGGGGACAAGGCAGTTCCCTTCCTTCTGGCCACAGAATGGAGGGAAGGAGGTGGTAGACAGAGTTCATTTCACAGCAGATAGTCTTCCTCTTCCCTGAAGAAAACATCCTCTTTGACTAGAAGGGTTACTTACAGCCAACTTCTGCTGGCAGCACAAAGCATCCCCAACATGGAAAAAAATTTAATAAAATGGATTTACTGACAAATATTCCTTTCTTTCTTTTTACATACGCTCAGTTAGTAAAGAACCACCAGTATTCTCTGGGTATTTACAGTAATTCCGTATTTTCTTTTCTTCAAAGGTTTTAGAAGCTATCGTTCTTACCTTCATTTGAAACCTGCTGTTACACACAGTATGCAACATAGACTGACAGTGCTGGGAAACTGTGCACTAAATTTCTTCTAAAAGTAATTAATTCAATTTTAATATATGTAATGGCATTTAGTATCAAGACCCCTATAACTTAGTAAATGCTTCTTATTTACTATAATAACCCCAATCAATTTTTTTTTTGTTTTAAATTCTCTTCAACAGAAACAAAATCTGAAGCAAATTTACATCACGCTCCATATACAGAATTAAGTTACATCCTCAATTGGAGCTACCTGTGAAATTTAGAAAAAGTGTTTAGAAAGAATGAGAAACACAACTTATGGAAATACGCTTTGATTCTTTCTCCACCACTTTCTGTTCCCATTACAGTCACAAATGGGTCAATTAATCTTCCCATACACTATTTCCCCCCACAAAAATGAGTACAGCCTGTCTGGTTTACAGGAGGACTCGGAGTTTCAGAACATGCAAAGCTCACTCTAACCCACAGGAAACAACCTCCAGTGCAAAGCTGTTACATAGAGATATGTAATGTTAAAAGCAGTTAGCATCTAATGACAAATTTCAAAATCTGTAATAAAATGTGGACACACTCATGCAATACAGTCCTTGTTTGCTCAGGAAAAACAGATTCCAGCCTTGCAAAGTGCTCACAATGGCCCATGATTTTAAACATCTCCTGTGTCTGTGAAATACATAGTGCCCTGCATCTCACAGTCCACACCATCTGACATCACGCTTTCTACACATGGTATGTCCAGGCCTCACATGCATCCACGATTTATCCACTAAAGACGTGCCCATTTCTGTTCTCCCATTACTGACAAAAAAGTCACAAGAAGTAACAGATTTGGATCCATCTGAAGTGGAGTGCTAGCAGGTAACAAGCACATGAATAGTTATTTTCAGCAACACTTGTTAATATTCTGTCCTTTAAGGTAGATAATCAGTTTTAAGAAACCAAATGAACACACGAAACTAGACTGTGAATAGAGCCGTTGTAAAACTTGTGGATACTTTAACAAGGCCTATTCAGACAACTAGAACTGAAAAAGAAATGGAAAGCAAGACAAGGTAGGAAGCAAATCAGGCCAAAAACCTGTCCCCATGTCCATGAATACCCAAAGCATTAACAAAACAGTTACAGAAATAGGGACACATGATATTTTAATATCTCATGGAGTATTTCGAAAGAGATGGGAAAGGGAGATACAACACAAAATTCCAAATTTCCCTAAATGTTCATCGCTGAGCAATCTAAAAAGAAAGTGGTTTACCTCAAGTTTATATGCCCTGTCCCTGCTGAGGGGCTCCAAAGGAAAACTCAGGTTATTTGCTTCTGCGAGGGAACGCAAATCAAAATAATACTTGGCATAAACACTGGAGGGAACATTAATATTGAACTGCAACAGCTCAAGAAACTGGCGTTCCAGCTCATTCCTGTAGAGAGAAGACACAATGTGAAACATATTTCAGTCTGTATATTCTGAATGTAATTTACTTTAAATTGTAAATTATATAAAACAAGTTAATTTCTTATTCTTGCCAGACACAATGACTGTAGCCTAGGGTTAGACTTAGTCTACCAAATTCTAGTAGCATACATATGCCAGTGAGGAACATGAAAGATGCTGCACCTTGCAGCTGCTACTGCAGTGCCAATCAAACCTAGACACAAACTTTTGCTAGTGGAAGAGCACCTTTACCAATTTAGCTAATTCAATCTCAGAAAGAAAAGTTAGCAGGAAAAAGAATTCTTGTCATTTCCACTGTACCTCCACTAGGTGGGTCTGCACACACAGCCATGCAAACACGAAATGCAGACATGCCCTAGATTTGTCAGACATCTCTCTCATAAATGCTTCAAAGTAACACCTAAATTACTGGAGAACTTATTTACTCTCCTCTGCCTTTCATCATCAATCATTTAGAACTAGTCATGGGAAAGCTGAATTTTTCAGCATACTGACTTATCTTCACAAACAGAATAAAGCTGTTTTTCCCTAGGCCATGCAACCAAAACTCACAGTGGTAATCATTGACTTTTCAGTACCCAAAACAAATGTGTTTGTCAAAATACTTGATAGGAACAGAGGTCCTATTTGAGCTCACACCCTGAGAAAACTTTGGTATAGCAATACCAAATACACCAGTCCATCAGGAAGTATGTTAAGCAAATCAACAAAATTAAGCATTGGAAATGTTCATAAATTGCATGGTAACTAGATATTCTATGTAATACTTACACAGGGACATATTATATGCTCAAAACAGTGATTTCAAGATAGGAGAAGTGAAAAAATCAATGGGTGGTAAAAGCTGTACATGTCTGCTGGAGAGTAAAGGGACTGCACAGCTGTGTCACCAGCAGGTATTGACTGACTACAATATTACATTTAAGTCACATTTTGACAGCAGTGAAAGCGTGCAGGCAGTTGACAACAGAAGATGAAGGATCTTAGGATAACAAAAAATGGACTGGTACAGTAGTTTTCAGCACTGAATTATTTTTCTTAGTCTCTTTACTTTTACATCACTTAGAAAATAATCATTGTCCTTCCTCACCTCCACACTGTGTCGAAATTCTATGTTTACATAAAGATAAATATTAATTAACGTTAAAAGACTAACTACAAGCTGGATATGGACACTCTGGCATGAAATCACACTGTTGAAGATTCTAGCTTTTAAAAAATCCAAATGAAAAAAATTACATTTTAGGATGTTTATCAATAAATGCAAAAGATTATCTTTGAATGTCCTTTTATACTGCCAAGATTCTATTTTCTGCAAGCTAAACCTAAGGGTCTATGTTAATAGATAACATAGAACCTATTTTAACAGAGAAAGATATTGGCTGTACCTCTTTTGAAAAGCATCCCCATTTAAGGAAAAGACATCGCCTCCGATTCTTACTCTACCCTACCTTCCAGATTTGAAGTTCAGATCAGCAGACTAACAACAATTGAGAAAGAACAAAAGAATACAGGTATTTCTTCTTCGAACTAATGTAACTTAACTAACCGTCATATCCTTCTTCCCCCGTACTTTTCATTTGATCCCTTTACAGACATTTTCCTCTGACCACTTCTATAATTCACAAAGAAATTCAAGGTAAAACTACATACATGGCTACACATACAGCACTTCAGTTCTCCCAAGTCCTCTGATAGCTTTCAGGCACAGTTCAATGTACTGCTGGTGAGTCAGAAAACACTGAAGGTCTGCATGATATTTTGCGAGATGCACTTATGCTGAATGATTCACAAATGTTGAAGTTTCTGACCTAGAGTTTTTCTGTCTTATTAACAGAAAAAATGAAGGCACCTATCTTATATAGGACTAGATACCGCAAAATCATAATACAGTGCTGTCCCAACTACCTAAAAAATTACAAAGGAAAAATCCAATCCACGGTAGGGACAGGAGTTAGGAAAAAAAAATAATTGGAAAAACTGTCAGCAGCAATATAAACGTCAGGTCAACCACCAAAATCTTTGCTGAAGAATTCACAAGGAGCCTCAAGCACAAAGTGCATGAGCCATACCACCAAGTACCACACATAGCACAAGCTCCTCAAAGGCTTCTGGTTTTGCAGTTTGTGAGAGCCCTACAATCTTTAAATAAAAGGTTAAGAAGCTAAAATCTTTGAGGCCAAGGACTCATCACAGTTTGGCTTAGGGAATGTGGAGCGCAGAAAGAGGGCCGCTACTAGCAGGGGTTTGCCATGTGAGTAACAGTGTTACAAGTGCAACTTCTAACAGTAGCACCACCTCTGTGTTCCTCAAAAACAAAACCCTCTTTTTTTTCTGTTTCCTTTCACGCCATGACAGTATGCCTTATCACATGCCTTCAAAAAAACATCTGAGAATCAGCAATTTCAAAACTCGCACTTATAACCATTCCTGATTAATACTGTCATACAGCACAGCCAAACCCGTCAGCCTGCTTCAAGCTGTTCCAACACTCTATTTCAGCTCAGCTCCCAGCTTCAGAAATATTTTAAAAGCTCCCAGATTTGCCTTGGAGGAGCAGTGAATGGAGGGAGGCCCTTACTGCCACTGAATACCCAAAAGCATGAGAAAAGGATCAAAGGGAAAAGTAGCTTAGCAAAATCATTCAGGAAACACTCAAAGCAGTCAAGGAAGAATTGTCAAATTGTTCTGCATGGAATAAAACAGCACACAGAAATGTGAAGGGCCTGGTTTTAGCTTCTTGTCACCTCTACCCCCCTTTTGTTTTGGAAATCTATTCTGTCGGTGTTATGTCAGAAAAGAAGTAGCATCAACCATCCTTAAAGCGGCTTATGTATTTTAAGACAGATACTGAAATGACATCACATGGTATTTCCCACTTCTATTTTGAATTGACAGTTTTCCCCCAAACTAATGAAAGTACCTACAACATACCACAGCAATGAAAGCTTTGTGTTTTTCACTTTGACTCAGGGAAAAAAAACACCTTATCACAAATTGCTTATTAATACAAGATTCAGGGGTAACTTTTCTAATACTTGAACAATGACAGCTACTCACAATTTATAAGTCTTATCAAGCAGTGTATGAGCACGCTTAATTTAAAGCTATCAGCTGACTCCTAATATTCAACCTTTCCCTTACAGATCATTTTTGACCAGCTACAAATCTGACAAACAGTGAATTATTATGAAACAAAATGAGGGCTGCTTTACCAAAAATGCTTGGTCTTTCACTGCTTTGGGACTGCAAGCTGAGATTCAAGGAACATTCTGTCTGTCCAAACATTTCTTCTCATCTACTTCCCTCCTTCCCTCTCCCTCCTCCCAGAGTGGTTATCCACAACAAACTCTCTTCAGTGGCTGTGGTACTGACTTAAGTGACTTAAAGTAGGTACAAGTTTGTATACTTCTCATTACAGATACTTAGCTCTGCTTAGACAGGCTCTGAAACACACATGCTAGTAAAACAGCTTTTAAATAATGCTGTTGTTAGTGTTTATAAAAAAAAAGGGGGTGCACCAGCAGACTGAAAACATCACTCTCCGAATGCACAAGCCACAGTGGCCTGTCAAGGAACCTTGACCCCCAGCACCATTCCAGCACCAACTCCAAACTGCATCCCTTGCAGTACTACTCTCGCACACATACCAGCTCAGGTAAGGGCACCTCAAGAAGCATGCGTGGTACATGACTCAGCCCTGAATGTACAGATGATACAAACCCCAAGCTCTTCAGCCAATGCATGCAATACCTGCTGACTGACTAAAAAAAGAAGCGCTAGAATATTTAGTGAAATTAACACTAATTTTAGTATTTTTAAGTATTAATTACATTTACTCTTATTACAGTTCTTCTTATGGTTGGAATATACTCTAAATATGACTTGGGAGTATCCAGACAGACATCACAACTTTCTACACTGTTACAATATGCACTTCTTAAGAATGCCATCAGATAAAAGAAATGGGAAAACTGAAAATTTATCTTTGCAAATTAAAATACTACATTTTTTAGG
>JAOEHY010019027.1:0-20000 GCA_025447955.1 Psilopsiagon aurifrons
GCTCAGAAGCCACAGCTGGATATTCACAGTTTTGAGGGTACCTTCACACGGGTAAGTAAAGTATCTAAATACAGTTCTACTTCTCTCTTCCATTTTTCAGTGTAAGTGAAACCTATACTTAGTGTCAGAGTTGTATCGGATATTTTTTTTTCCCCAGCTATAATGCTATTCACATATTCAAATATGATAATAACAGTGTAGTAATTTCTGTGTCATTTTTCTGTTATTTCCAAAAGGGGACCTGCTGAAGTTAAGCCTTTAAAGTAGGGAGTTCTAGGAGGTAGTAATTTTTTTTTTCCATGTTTTTTACTGATTTGTCACATTATATTAGCAGATACAGTGATTGTTTTGTTTATTTTAGCCAAACTTGGTGTTAGTAGACTCATTCCTCTTGGTAGTTTGTTTCTAAAATAATTTGATAGAATTAAGTACTATGGAGGTATAGAAGGGTTGTTTTGGGCTTTTTTTACCCAAGTGACTCAAATTGGTAATAGATTTTGTTCAGTAATTGGAATTCGAGTTCACCATTCTAAATACACTGAGGAATGAGACACTGCAGTTGTTGGCTCTCAAAGACCAATTTATACTAGTTACATAGCTCATGTTGCCTACAAAGTAGATGTCATTTGCCCACACCTTCTAAAGCTGTAAGCAGCAATGTTTGTTTAAACCTTATATTGAGCAATTGTCCAAATGAAACTTCTGTTAACAGCTGTAAAACTCATGTTATTCCTGTCCCAGTGGCTAAATGTATACTTTTCTAAATACAAATTGAATACCTCGGAGCCTTTTTAACAACTCTGGTTATGTGTAATTGAGAAATTGGGAAATTATCACTAAGCAGTTGCTCCCTATAGTGAGTTCTGTTTGTACATGTAATAAGAGGTGTATGATTCAAGCATCCCTGGTACGTGTAAATAAGCCTGATGGATTTTATGCTTTCAGGTTTGCATAGGTGTTGGTTTAGCCAACAGAAACTGCCCTCCTTTCCAGTTTCAGTAGGAAGGGCATTTTAAACTGAATTTGCACGTGCATGCATCTGGGGGCAGTGCCCTCAGACTCGGTTCATGTGGATAATGCTGTAGGTATTTTAGGATATTTTTTTTCTTTTGCTAACAGTGTACCTTCTACATAGTGAAATGTTGGTTTAGGCTACTCGTTTAGCAGCTTATCTTTCTGCTTCTTCTGTGAGCTCTTGCTTTGTACACTACGTCAATTTTTGCATCTAATTTCTATTTTATGTTAAAGTAAAAAAAAATTAGTGTGCTTAGTGATGCTTAGGCATACATTTTTTGTACTTAAGCATTGATGTTCAAAGAATTCTTGCAAGGGTAGGTTGACAGGGTAATAGCACATTGATTTTTCTTTTCTTTTTTTCCCCCCATTATGAAGACAGAATACGAACGGTGTCGAAGACAGACTTGGATAATTTCAAAGAGTGCATGACCATAAAACAAAATAGAAACTTAGATGCATTGCTCTGGAGTTTTTAATGAGGGAATAACTTCTTTTAAGTACTTCTGTGTGAGAAATATATCCACAGCAAACCTGATAGATGACAGGAGATACTTTTTGCAGTGCACCTGCATAACGATGTTGGGAGGAGTTAAAGCTCTCCTGTACTCCATTCATATCTGCCAGCTTCACAGGAAGTAATTTTTCTGTTGTTCTCCATGGGTTTTGGTGTGGTATGTGTAGTCAGTGCATGAAAGTGGGTGCATGTCCTTGAATGGGCATGAAGGAAGGCACATGTCTCATCCTTAAGTAATGTTAATTCTTTTACTCCTGTCCCCTCTTATGTCGTGTCTATTTCTTACTTCATATTTACTGTTAGAGAATTACCTGTTTTGAAGCAGTGGTTGTGTTCACTTCAATCTGGCTTAATTTCATGTTGCCACTGGAGTCAAAGATACTATGCTTTGTGAGTCATTTTGACACAACTTCCGTGTGCTGGCACTGACAGGCAGACAGCCAGACTGGCGAGCTAACATGTGAGAACCTAATCTGACCTTGTCCAAAATATATGTGCCAGTAAAAGGAACATAACAAGAATAATGAACTGTAGGATTGACGTGGGGAAGTAATCTCATTCTGTGATGTAACTAAGCTAATGTGTATTCTTCTGTTGGTGTGGGTTGTTGTGCTGCATCCTGTCAAGTGGCAATAGGACTAAAAGGTCAAATGAAGATGGTACAGTAGTTCATCTGAGAATCAAGTATTTAGTCTTAGAGGCCTCTGTCATGATTTGAAAAGAAAAATCTAACAAATTATAGCTTTGGAACCTTTTAAATGGCTACATGAAATTTGTTATGATCCTTGGTCAGCTGTATTATGAATTCAGGACTGAGAGTAGGATCTATTACATTTTTATTTCACTGCTCATCTGTCCTTTCTCTGTACATGCAAGAGCTACGGACTCCTAGAAGAGGAACTGTAGACAATTTAAACCTCTATGATCAATAGTGCACATGCCTTCAAAAACTGAGCTTGAGTAGGGAGCTTGAATACAATACTGAACTGCGTATTCTGGTAATGGATTTAATTCAGAATTTGAAGACCAATAAACATGCAGCTGCCAAATGAAATTCAACCCAGCAGACCTCAAGTGGAAGCCTTGTCACCTGGACAAAGAAGCCCTTGTATGTCAGATTTCTTCTACTGCAGTGAATGATGGATTTTGTTTACCCCAAAATATGTTCTGTTAGCTGTAGTAGCATCAGAAAAATTGCCAAACTGTTTCTCCTTACTGCAGACCTGATCTTGTTCAGGAATCAGAGTCTTTGTCCCTTCTCTTGCTCCATCTATCCCTACCATCTCTCCAAAAGTAGAGATAAAAATAATGTGAAACTGGTGAACTCATAACTTTTAAATGTACTTATTTTTAGTTTGAGTAACTTGCAGCAAATGAAGAATAAAGCTAAGTCATCATCCGTTTGGGTATGCAAGGTGTCATAGCTGGGAAACTAAATGAAGTGTAGAAAGGTGGAAATGCTAGATGAGGGTGCAAAGACGTGAATGGATCATAATGAAATATGCAGAAACTAACTGATCAAACCATTTTGCTGATAAGCATGACATGAGTGGAAAGAGATATAGCTCATTAGACATTTTCTTTTTTTGAATTACCTAAAAGGAGACATTTCACTAAGAATTGTAGCAGATAGACATTAAACAAGTGACTTTTTCCTGTCTGTGTTGTCAGCTGTCCATAATCACTGCAGAGCTTCTGATTTCTTCTTATAATATGGAAGAGTTTTGTAATTCACTGCCTTTAAAATCTGCTAAACTAAGGCAGAAAAAAAGATTTTCCTAGCTTAGTATGCTCTTCCTGACAATAGTCAGAAGCAGACTACTGGGAAACAGAATAAGACTAGAGTAAGGAGATGGTAATGCCTCCTCAGAAGATTCCTCTATCCCTTTATAACTCATAATGTGGGAACTTCCAGATTCAGAGCTGGTTTCTCTAAGTAATCTGCAATGAATTGTCCTTCTTCAGACTTACCCAGTCCCCCCTTGAACCTGTGTAACCTTCTAGCATACAGATAGGAATAAGTTGTACAGGTTAATTACATGTTTTTGTGGAGAGCAATTGCCTGTTGTTTTAATTTTGCTGGCTTTTTTTACAATTTCTTTTTTCTTTGGTAAGAGAGAGCAGTATCTCTCTTCCCTTTCTAGGTGTTTATTTCATAAATGTCTGTCATGTTCCTTGTTAGAGTTCAGATTTATTTAGTCATGTCTAGTATGGATGCTACATTGACAACCCTGTTGTCCTTCTTGAACATTTTTCAGTCCTTCATTTCTGTTTGGAATAAGGGCAGGGGAGAGAGGATTTAGAACTATATATTTAAGGCTTGGATTTTTTTGTATGGAACCATGATTTCTAAGCTTTTAGCGTGTTACCAACTAGTGGTTTTGTAGATTTGTAATAATCCCAAAATTTGTATTCTGAATATTCATGACAGTTTTGGGGTAGTTACAGGTGCTGAGTAGTTTTGATCAGCTCATAGCTTATCACTTCATGAAGTTGGGAAGTGCATCACTTTACATGTCTCTGTATGGAAAGCACCTGTCCACTTTTTTGTATGGTATATTAACCTACAGTGTTGCCCCACTATTAAATCATAGGTGTTTTTTCTATAGCTGTTTTGTTCTGAAGTCTTACTTTAGTCTTACCTGAAGTTAAAATTATAAAGGTATGCAAAGATTTAGCAACAAACATTTCTTTGAATTCTGCAGCTTTTCTGTATCTCTTGTGTGCATTAATTCTGTGGTAATGGCTATTTAAAACACAATGCTCCTGTCAAAATTCAAGTTCTTTCTTCATGCTGGAATTCAACATAATGTAAAACCTGCTATTTCAGTATGATTGCAGGTTTAGTAAGTGGTAGATGGGGAATTATCTCTTTCAGTGTTTGGGAGGAGCTATTTGGAGTCCCATTGTGGACAATGGGTATTTTGTATGGAACTTCTCAGGGCAAGATATAAAACCTGTTACATTTATTGAAACTAAATTCACTGCATGTATGGTATTCGCATGTATGTCCTCTCATTGTATGCTGATGATTCTGAAAGACTGATCCATTCATTTCCATGAGGGTTGCAGCGTTTGACTAAAATGTGGGATCTTTGTGGTCAGCTCTCTTGTAAGTATGCATGATCCCATATGCCTGCTGGGGACTCCTCTGAAAAACTCCAGCATTATTTGCTCTTTGAACTGCAGAAGAGAGTTTCTATAAATAAAAACATTTTCCTTGTACACCTTTTTGAGCTAGGTCAGAATACTTTTCCTATGTTTAATGTTTCAGTGATCAGGGCTTTTTGTGTTACTGTTACTACCAGTAGTTTTGAATATTGCTCTCTCTTTTCCCCTCTGTTTTTGACAGAATGGTTATCTGTGCTTTTTTAACAATGATTTTTCCTCTCTTAAGAGAGTAAGAGCTATAGTTTCCTTGCTGTATAGGGATCTTTTGAAATACATTTAAAAGCCTGTCTGTTTAGTTTGAGATTTTTCCTCTTTAGGAACAGAGGCTTCTAAGCAGCACATCCTCTGCTTGGTAATTGTTTCAAAACGGAGATTAATAATGGACATAAGTTTTGATTATTGACGTTATGTAGAATTGATTGTGTGCTTTGGTAAATCAGTGGTCTTCCTTTTCCAGCAAAATGTTTAGCATAATCTGTAATTCTGTCAAATACACTTGATTATCCTACCTCCTAAAGTTTCTTTAGTTGTAAGTGGCACATTTCACAGCTGCTAGTGACTAACAAATCCGTACACTCTCCAAATTGATTATGAGAGATATAATCTGTTCACAATCTGTGGACCATTATTGCTTGGGAAGAAATAGGGGGCCAGAAAAAGGAAAGTTTAAAATAATCATGGAAGCAATTTCCCATTGGAAGTATTTACCCCACTGGATATGTATTTTCTAAGTATGTGGTAAGACAACACAAGCGTATATTTTTTTTTTTTAGAAGTGTACATAGTCTTCCCTGAAGGCGATATAATGCTAGTTGGGCTGCAAAATGATGATGACCATAACTTACTGAATGGATTATAGAGGATTTAAACTGTCATAAAGAATTGGGTATTAATTTTTGGTGGTTAGTTTTCATAACTCACGTTAACTCTTTTGATACATCTGAGGATAAGGATATATTCCTTTTAAAACACAATTGAGTTCTTGGAGTATAATTTGTTTAATATCAACTTCAGTCAGTATTTCACTTCTTGGAAAGTTATTTTTTTGTGTGCATACAAACAAAATATGTGAAATAAATACTACTACAAAGTGATTGATACAGTGATGGAGACATCCTGTGCAAGTTATTCAGTTGGTTTGGCACTGTTCTTAACTATGCCTATTTGTGATGCTGATTTAATTATTATTTGTTCATACTTTTAACAGGAAGACAGTGATCCAGCAGTTCATGAAAGCCTAAGCATAGAAAATACATTATGGGCAAGCACTGTTGTTGCCTCAGGTAAGAGTTACAATAGCAAAAGCTGATCATGTATCTAAAATCTTCATTTTCACAGTGTGAAATATTAATGCCTTTTGAAAATCTTTTTTTCTCCCATCCTGTTCATCTCTCTCTTCCCTGGTGTCTGCCTTCCCATTGGTTTCATCATACTATCCACAATATTTCCATACCTTTTTATTTCTCTTTAACAGTTTTGTTTGGAGGAAGGGGAAAAAAGTAAAAACAGGGTCTCTACCCAACTTGTGAAGTTAGTCCCTGCTATAAAGGCTTTTTACATCAGTGAAGGGCCTGCTTGATGGTTCTGGGGAAGAGTTCAATGTTGAGGAGGTGGCAGAAAATTCTGTGACTGAACACTGCTTTCCAGATTGTAAAAACATAGTCATATTCTTTGATGCTCAGCGTTGTTTGGTTTGATTGCACTGAGAAACTAGTGTTTCTGTCAAATGGATGATGCCTAAAATTGTTCTCTGATCTTTAACTTAAGTAGGCACGATTTGTAACTGTATATAAAAAGATGCTGCTCATGAATTATAAATTTCAGTGCAGTGTAAATTTGAGTTTGCTTTTCCCCAAAGTTGCATATCAGAGGGAAAGCTACACTCAAAGAGTGTATATTTGCAAAATCAGAAATTCTATATCAGTAATTCTGAATTTTAATGAAAACAGTTCATGTTTTCATTTCCAGGATAGATAATTTGATTTTTGATTAGAAGTTTAGCTAATTTGTGAAGTTTCTTGATATGCCATCTAAAGTTGGCACCCAAATGAATGGAAACAGTGCTCCTTAAAATTTATGCTTTAGCCTATGTTTGGATTTTTTTTTACTTCTGAAGGGTCTTGTGAAGGTTTAATTGTTTATGAAGGGCTTAGGTTCATTACTAATGATGGTAGTAGTGAACCTTAGAAGAAAATAATTCTCTTGTTGGAGCATGGTTTTGAATAGTGGAATAAGTAAGTCTCTAAGGGAGACTCCCTGGATGACACAAAGTAAAATTACGGAATGGCTCAAGACTGCATGCAGCTCCTTCTGAAGGGAAAAATAACATGTGATCAAGTAACTAAAAATGGTGTTACGATGTGCATAGAGAAGTTGGTTGAATTAAGGTAGCAGAGAGAAACAGTTTCCTTCAGTAACTGATTTTGTGGCATTAATCATATCTTCTAATCAAAATTTTGGCATATCATTAATTTCACCTGTGTCATCTAATGTGTTAATTACAGTTTAATACTGTCATAATGTGCTTCCCTCAAGTAGGTACTGCAGTTATTAAGCATGTAAGATTTCTGTTTGGATATTAGCTTGTTCTGTATGGCATCTTAAATCCAGATCGTAAATCTTCCCTTTCACATGTTGCATAAAACACAGTGCATCATCTTGAAGAGCCCACTATCTCCAAGACACATACTTTTGCTATTTGTCAAGGTGATAGAGAGGGCCAAGGTCAGGCTAAGAAAAGTGTTTGGGGAATTATGTGGGGAATACCTCAGAAAACTTGAGCTCTGGTTGCTGATGTCTTGACAGTTCTAGTGGAGAGAGACCACAAATCAATCGTCTTTGCAGATCAGTAATGGTAAATATAAATGTATAAAGGTTTCAAGGAATCTTAACAAGTACATGTTGAGTGCAAATTACGAAAGCTCAGGAAAATATCAGGATACTACAGTAATGGATTCTACAGGAAAAAAAGCAAAAAAAAAGTCTATTGCTAGAGAGTACAAGTGGCAAGAAAAATATTTGCTATAATTTTATGACTTTTATTTCCTTTTTTAATTTTGGGAACCACAGAATTGGCTTAACAAAATCATGTAGTGTCAAAGAACTCAAGCTATTCCCCCATTTTTTTTATATCAACAAATAATGTTCAGGAGAGCAAGATTCCTCAAACTTGCACATTTGGAAAGTGCTAGCTTTCCTTTGTTTCAGTATGTCTCCTTGCCCCTTAGAATAACAGTATGCTAAATGGGGGAAAAAAGAATACCATTTTGTCACACCTAATATATACCCAGATTTCTAGTCTCAGAATGGATAGCTTAGGTACCTAAATGGAAATTCTAACTGCTACCAAATCTGAGGAGCCTTCTGCCCTTGCTGTAAACTCTGTAAAGATCTAACTCTGTAAAGATCTAATGGCTGTGTATGATGTTTATCTGAACCTCAAAAACTGCGAAGACCAATTTGCCAGGATCTCAGTGGAAGCCTCTGGAAGGGGTGGAAATTAAAAGCCCCTCTCTCAAGTCCAAAGCATGCAGGCATCCTTTTGTTATTCTTTCAGAAGTGAGATAGGAAAAAATATTCTGACTTTTCCACTTACAGACAACAACCCAGCGAGTTTCAGAAAGGCAGCAGCAAGGTATGGAGTCTATGTGCCATTCTTAATATCTATATTATTGCTGTGGAACTGATAACACTGCCTGAAAGAAAAGGAAGGCTTGGTTAGTGAAAGCTTTAAAAACTGTTATTACTCACTGAAGAGACAAATTTAAATATTACCAAATAATTTAAACCACGAAGTATTCTGAAAATCTCTTTGATTATCTTTAATTAAATTATTCTCGTGTCATTTGTGTCCGTTACATTACTGACTGTGGTGTTTGTTTGTTGAAAGCTTTTGGTAGATTTCTTTTTGGAAAGAGAGGGGAAAGTCAGCTATTAAAATTTTAAAAGTCTCAAAAGGTCCACTACAGTGTGGACTTTAACTTTTTGCCCTCCATTTATTGTAATGATCAGTGTGGTTCAAACTCCAGACAAGATAATGCAGTTTTCTGAGAGACCTGCTGAGGGGAGATTTGTATTAATGGAATTTTTTGATAGGGTGTCACTCTTTCAAAGTCACTTTAGATAAAATGAGAACAATTTGTATAACTGCACAGCTGTAAAAAGCACTATTCTGTGCCAAGTCCTACACAAATTTAATTAATTTTGAGCACTCTCTTGTTTTTATATGATTCATATAGTCCCTGGGATCACACACCAGATACAGAGCATGTGTGACTATTTGTGCCTGTTCTGCACAAGACCTCTTTTGCATTTTGTCCACACCCACAAGTATATTCTAGTAGCATTTCCTGTAACTTCTCTCTCTGTTGGCCACTCTGCCCTTCCCAATCAGAGTTTGCTTAATAAAGAGACAGTTTGTACGGAGGCCCATACATACGAATACTCGAGTCATTGCTTGTAATAAGCTCAGGCTTGTAGTACAGCTATGCTTCCAGGAACTCCAAACTAGATTCAGTTCTTCCTACTGTGGGCCAGGTCATAGTTTAGTGCAAGTATGCATCTTCACAGCTGGTAATAAGCATAGATTTACTGAGGATGATGAAGAAGAACAGTGGGTAAAAAAACCCATCCAGAGCACCAGAGCTGTCCCTGATGCAGCACTGTGGGAAAACACTAAAATTAGTCTTCGAGTTCCCTACACTGATGTAATTCAAATCTAAGGAACCCTAGGTTTAACAGTGATGCTGTGCCAGTAACTAATATTTTCAAGCCTTTAAAAGCAAAGATCAACACCTTAGTGAAAGCAGCAGCTCAGTCAGATTTAGCCAAAATTGTGATCAAAATTCTGTCATCAGAATGGATTTTATCATAACCTTCACCCTTGAAACCAACTTTTCAAGAAGCAAAATGGAGACAAGTAGGACAGCTTTTCTCCTGAGCTGCAGCAGCCCAGCCATGTGAAATTCAGTGGAAAGCTGCCAGCTGGAGCAGAGAAGCCCTCCCGAACTTTTACTGAGCTAAGGACCTATAAAGGCAGAGATCATCAAAGTGTGCAGGAGGGATCCTGTAGAACAGGATGTCATCTGGTGTATTCTGTTGGACAAAGGTCAAATCCGAGGATCCCTTCAAAATAAAGTGACCCAAAGGAATAGGGGCATTGGTTAGAGACCAGTAGAAAGAGTTCAGAATTATGGATCAATGACTATTACAAAAGTCAAGAAGAATTTTGAGATGTGTTGGGGGCATATTAATTTTAATATGCAAATTTTAATGTGCAAATTTGCAGCTGTGGGGAAAATGTTACATCAGGGGAAGTCTTATGAAAAGGCTGTAGTACGGAGGGGAAAATGATAGGAGAAACTAATATTTTATCAGAGAATAGTCAGGGTTGAAAAGGACCTTAAGATCATCTAGTTCCAACCCCCCAGCCATGGTCAGCGACACCTCCCACTAAACCATGCCACCCAAGGCTCTGTCCAAGCTGGTCTTGAACACTGCCAGGGATGGAGCATTCACAACTTCCCTGGGCAATCCATTCCAGTGCCATCCAGAAGATGTAATTTATAGTCCCTGATGTTTTGTATGTGGACTCAAAGTTTTCACTTTCATTCTCATTTTTCAGTAAATGAAACTTTCTTTCTTTAATGCCAACATCTTTAACTGTCATCTTTCTTTCTTTGTGTGTTCCTTCAATTTTTTATGACCTGTTACACTACCGGAGTAGCGATAGCAGATCTTGGCACGTGGTTCTGATTTCCAAAGACGAATTAAGTTAATTAATGCCAGATGTATGTGTAATATTTCTGCAGTTTTTAAAGTTTTCTGAGCAGGCTGTTTCTGACATGTTAATTATTTCTTTACAGCATAAAGCCAAAAAAAAATATTATTGGTAGTACTGCCATAAAGCATTTCAGGTCACTTGAAAACGTAATAGAAATAAGCGAGTTGTTTTATGCTATGAAGTGTGATAGTGGCATATTAATAAACCCCTAAGTTTTTGTTTAATATAAAACTTTATTTAGTGATGCTGAAGCCATATTTCACAATACCATGCAATAAAATCTAACTGAAAGATAATTGTAACCGTGGGATCATTTTTATAAGTTAATAAACAGGAGAATACTTTTGTATGGGGATTCTATCGAAGTAATTAATGGAGCAAAGTAGATTTTTACATCATAATAGGTGACAGTAGCAGGCCGTTTGTGTGTGATGTGTTCATTTTACTCATTTTTGTATTCCTTGTGAAATGCACTTATGCTGTGTGTTAACTTCTGAAAACAGCTAGAGAATATTTTAAGTTAAAATACAAGTTTTTAAGCAGTTACAATGAAAATATTGTTTCTATTAAAAAGGGAAGCATGTTGTCATGTCTGTGAGTGTTAATTAAAGAAGTTACAACATCCCTTCATAGTCACTTCTGAAAAACACCATTCACGATACTATGGACATTGCATAAGTGTTTGGGTTTTTTCATGAGTTGATTTTTTTGAGGGACACTGAATTACCACAAGCATTAATTCAGTCAGATTTTGTCTTAACTACTTAATGTCCCTGGAGACATTCAAGGCCAGGCTAGATGTAGTGCTGAGCAACCTGATCTAGTTGAACATGTCCCTCCTCATTGCAGGGGGTTTGGACTAGAGGAGCTTTAAGGTCCCTTCCCATGCAAACTGTTCTGTTGTTCGATGATACTTGACGCCTCTGCCTTACTTCTTGTTTGTTTGTTTTTCAGGAACTGTAATTGGTGTTGTCATTTACACAGGCAAGGAAACTAGAAGTGTATTGAACACATCCAATCCAAAAAATAAGGTAATTTAGCCTTTTTGTGTGATTTCCTACTTCTGGTTTTGTAAAACTTAAAAATAGATTTACCTGTACCCAAAAATACACAAGTTTGGAATGAGAAATCCATGCTTGGAAGTGTTTCAGGCCAGGTTGGAGGAGACTTTGAGCAACCTGGTCTAGTGAAAGCTGTCCCTGCCTGTGAGAGGGGGTTGGAACTAGATCATCTCTAAGGTCCCTTTCAACCCAAACCATTCTGTTGTTCTAAGTCAATTCTGCTTCAGTCTCATTTCAGAAGTAAAATTATTCTTCCTTTAGCTGGGAGTGTTACAAGTACCAATGGAAACATTGGTCTTTGAAGTATAAATGCACATCTTCAAACTTTTCTACTTCTGTCTCACAGCTAAATGTTAATTTTCACTTCACTCAGATTATTTTACTGTAAAGTATTTGTCTAAAGCTACCTAGTAGTTTTAAGGAATGTTTATAACAGACTACTGAAATGTATTTGGGCTCCCCGAGGAAGTAGAGCAAGGTAACTGAGGTTCCAGTCAGTACACAAAACACTCTTCCAGGGGTTTTTGTAAACACTGAAAACACTGTCAGGAGATTTATCTGTGGAAAAGGCATCAGAAGTTTGAGTGCTTCCCTCTGTATGAGTTTCTTTCAGTTCAAAACAAAGCAAATAGCTCTTCATTTCATTGGTAATGTTTCTTATGTGAGTTGGGGAGGGCCCTCAATTATGAAAAAATGAAACTTCAGTTGTAGGCTCTATCTTACAACATAAACCTGTGTTTAGTACTAAGATCCTTAATTAGATTAAGAAAGGAAAAAATTCTTGCAAGAGGTTTAGAAAAAATCAATTGTGACAGGTTGCCATTTTCACACCATTCATGGTAAGTTGCTCTGAGTAGGAACATCAAGAATGAAATGATAATACAAAATGCTTGAAGCAGTTGTTGCAGTCCCCGGAGTGTATTGATTTGTGTTTCTAATAAAGACATGCTTTTAAATGTCTCATTGACAGAGACAGGTGATACATACCATTACGTGGATTAAGATGGCCTTCTATTATTTTAATCTTTGTGACATGCATTTTAAAATAGAGTAAAATGGAAACAGAATGTTTGTAGTGCGTAATTATTTTCTCTTCCATCTGATAGAAAAAAGAGCCCTTTAGTAATTTCTCTAAGAATTCCGAACAACTTCTTCCTAATTATTCTTGCAAGTGTTAAAATGAAAATATTTAATATAGTAAATTGATTGGGGAGGATGCATAAATGTAGCACTCTTTACCCAGATTCAACAGATTTTGGTGGTACATCAGACTTTTAGTAAAAGTTCATTAAATTTATTTTTTTTTTTACACAAACATTTCACACAAGAAACTATGATAAATGGTAAAAGGATTTGTGTTTTAGTTTTCCCTGGTGTTTTCACAATTACTAGTAATAGTAAGCCAGTTGCTCCAGATTTTCGTCAGCAAAAGATTAAGTAGTAAATAAACCTACAAAAATAAGATCCAGTAGCATGTTGACAAGCTGCAGCGTGGCTTTTACTATTATGCCAAAATATGTATCACCTTTGCATAATACTTTAATGTTACAGCTGCTAACAATTAAATGTGTTCTTTCATCTACAATGGGAAATAAATAAACTTAGTGTTTTTGTTAAGCACTAAGAAGCAAAATACTACACGTACATGTGCACATGCATGCACATACACAAACTAACTACCAAATCCAAATAATATTCTTTGGTGTATATTGCATTATCTGCATATGAATGCAAAAATAATTAGATTAGTAACAATTCTTTAGGGTGTGTTTAGACTGGACATGAGAAAGCATTTCTTTAACAAGAGAGTGGTCAAGAACTGGAACAGGCTTCCTAGAGATGTGGCTGATGCCCCAAGCCTGTCAGTGTTGAAGAGGCATTTGGACAATGCCCTTAACAGGCTTTAACTTTTGCTCAGCCCTGAATTGGTCCAGCAGTTGGACTAGATAATCTTTGTAGATCCCTTCCAACTGAAATAATCTAGTCTAACTAGAAGTCATTTTTTCAATATTATTTTATCTGCCACTGATAAAAAGAGGTCATGCTTGTGTAAGTAAACCGTACTCATTAGTTTCCAAAGGCCTTTCGAGGAGTCATGTTCAGTATTCTAAATATGTATATTCATTTTTTTTCTTTGAAGGAGCTTGTATGTGTTATTCTGCGCTAGTTAACCCTGCAGCAGGTCAACAAGCAGTAGTCAGTTCGCTCTTCCTCTGTATATTTGGGAGAGGGAATCTTCCTGTGTTTTCCCGAGCTTGACAATAATAATGACATGTTAGATGGGGTATGTAGTATTAGCAGGGAGAAGGATGGAGGAGTCTAAAATAGTCTTTGAGATTAGAAGATATATTACAGTTGAGAGGTTACATATTCAAGCATTAAAAGCAAAAATAAATAAATCTGTGCCAAACTTTTGCTGAAGCAAAATTGAATTTAGCAATTGTGATATTGCTGCAAACTCAAGAGGAAGAAAGTCTGCCCTCTCTTCTGCTTTAGAGAATTGTTCCAAATACTGTTTGGAACTGGATTTAAGTGGTAGACTGTCTCTCTCGGCTAGTCTTTGAAAATAATAATATTGTAGAGATTTTCTTGCAGAATGTTTTGATATGTTCTTGTTAGGACTGTAGTTCAGTAATGCTCATGTCTTCTGGCTTTAGGAGAAAGCAAATACTGAGATCTCTAATTCTCAGTTTACATTGCCAAACTTCAGTGTCCAGAAATAAGAAATAAATACATGGGTTTGACGCTTTTGCCATTCCTCTCTTCACTGAAATACAGGTAGATGCTTCAGTTGTATTTCTTGCTGGATCACAAAATTGCTGCTGTACTTTGTACTACAAACTCAGTTTTTCTAGTGTCAAACTTTTAGTTTTTGTGCTTAAGGATAGATGCTTTTTGACTAAACTAATATTAAAATTTAGGGGTGCAGACCTGCTCTATAAACACTGAGAAGAAGACTGAAACTGAATAAGCAAATTTACATATGAAAGAGTGGTGTTCAAGGCCAGGCTGGACAGGGCCTGGGGTGACATGGTTTAGTGCGAGGCGTTCCTGCCCATGACAGGAGAGTTGGAACTAGATGATCTCAGGGTTTCCAGCCCGAACTATTCTGTGATTCTGTGTACCTGTTCAAGCATGTGTTTTTTCTGTGTGTTAAACTTAGAAGGAGTTATTGTGTTTGCTGAAGTATTTAGTCATTCAGACAACAATTTTCTTAAGTTAAAGTCAACACTTAGTTGTTTTATTATAATTATAAAAATGGTTTCATTGCCTAAGGATGCAGACACGGTCTGAAAAACAGAAAAATAGAGGGAAGGGAATTTTCTTAATGGATCATTTCAATATGTTTTTAATTCCAAAGAATATAAAGAAAAATTATTTCTGACAAGGTTTAATTTCAGTCTAAAATGATGTATGTTGTATGCTTCAGATAAATGTAGAAATGGTAACATCAACGTTATTATAGTGTGATGACTCTGCATTTCACCTCATTGGCAGTCACATCAGCTTACCCAGGAATGCAGTTCCATCTTTTAAAGAAAAAAAAAAATCAGATTGAATTGTATTCCTCACAATGCTGTAATCAGTAATCAATCCTATTTGGATAGATATTCTTAAACCTTGGCTTTCTGGATGAAGTTGGACTTGTCAATGCTAAAGGTCATTTATAGGTGTTAATTAACCAAGAGGGAAATTAACAAACTAAGGTTATTTATTTATTTTATCTGGCATTTTACAGTGTTCTCATTCTTGCCTGATTAAGCGCAGAATGCTTTTTTGTCACCTAAACTCAGAGTTGCTTTTGTGGTTTGGTCTTCATAGAAAGCAAGATTATTAGCACAGCCCTTCGGTAAATGAATTGTTTCCATTGGTAGCAACAGATCTTGGGGGTCTAGTTGAACACAATATACTTGGACTGAGACAGAAATGAATTAGAGGAAATGCATTTTGTGTACTAAGATTGAAACATCAAAATTACTTGGACTATGCAATATATATATGTATAATCAAAATGTACACAGTAATGCATCAAAATGAGTAGAAATAATCTTAAATATAACTCCTGAGAAAACAGTAGCCTCTGTAAAGGAGCTACAGAATGTAATCTGCCTTGTGCGCTTCAGATTAGTACAAAAATAGTTATGTTGCTAATCCTTACAAGCAGCATTCAAAACACTATGGTTTTCCCCCTTATAGTATGGAATTCTACATCTGCTGTTGTGTTTTAATATCAGAAGTAAAATTTCGTAGTAACCATTCAGTGCAAATCAAAATAGTAATGTGTTTTCCCTAATTCTTAACTAGCCTGAAAGCTAAATACTACATGTCTCGTGGTTGGTGCTTTGTTGTTTTTTTTTTTTTTAATGTTGCTTGTTTTAAACAAATGAAAATCTAAGACCTGGTATTGCTTTTCTTCTTTTGTGTGTGTGTTGCCCTTGGTTATTTGAAAATGGCCTCACTGGTGAGCCATGAAGTAATTAAAAAATATTTCTATTCTGGTAAAGTGATGTAAAAAGTCACTTCTCTCTGTGCACCCACAAAACTTCTTTTCCTAGTGTTTTGGTTTTTACTTTTCTACATTTAAAAGGTTTTTCTATGCTAGTCCTTTTCTCTCCCCATTTTATGGGAGTAATTTTTGAAAAATACTCCCTAAAAAAGGGACATCTACCATCCACTTCTTTCTTTGCATTGAAAGAGAGTGGCTGGAGCAGATTTATGCGTTCTTAGAAGCTGATACCACCTTGCCAGTTTATCTGTTCAGCGTAGCATTTTCACTACTCGAAACGTGCTTCACGTGCCTTGACACACTCTGTACAGCCTTAACTTTGTAGTCCAGAATATTGTAGTTTCATTAGTAAGCCATTCTTACCTCAAGGGCTGACATTCATGAGCCTGACTCAAATTTCTGTTCACGAGTACCTATGTTAACAGTTCTTCTATATTATGTCACAAGTCTTCTCCACAAGAGAAGTAGAATAACATCATCAATCCTGTTTGTTGGCATAGACAGAGGGAAGAAAACACCCCATGAAATCCCCTCTTAAAGGGCACAACTTGCTGTTACCTAAAGAGCTTCTGAAGGCTGTTAGAAATGTTTTGACTTTATCCTGCTGTACTATTATGCAAGGGCCCAGTAACTTCAGTTGCATATTTTTCTTATTAAATTGATAATTTGATGTTCACAGTCTGTATGAGAAATTGAGTCTGTGTCTGTATGCCTGCGGGGCCTAGCATAAAAGCAGAATTATAAAAGTTGCTGTGGGGCTCTTAATGACAAATTGCAAGTACTTCTTAGAAGAAAAGGGTTTTTATAGCACTTTTGTGTGAGTAATCCTCCTAAAAATTCTTTGTTATGCAGTGAAATTGAGAGAGCTGTCACAGGTAGTAAGTAGTCCCCAAATACAGTTTTGTCTCTTCTACCCAGAGCTTCTGTCCAAGAAAGTGCTTAGCCACGAGCTTCCCTTGAAGAGAATCCCTATCTTGGTGTACAAGGGAATTGTTGGGATAAGGCCACGAAGAAATACATGGAATGTAGTATCGGTGTTTTTCTCTCCATATACTATTATCTCTGAGCAAAGGAAGGAAAGTAGCAAAAAATGGAAAATAGACTAGCCCTTCCCAAAGTCTAGAGTGTCTCAGTGAGGCTGAGCAATGTTAGTTAAGGAAGAGGACAAAAGTTGTCTTTCCTGAAAAGTTTGTGAAGAAAGATCTGAACAGTACAAGAGTCATGCTTGTTCTTCCAAATCTGGGGTTAGAACGTAGGATGATTGGAAACAGTCAGCAGTGTTTTGGCAAACCAAAGGCAAAATTTCTATGTCCTTCACTCTGTAACAGAAAGAATGCCTACTCTCATTACCAGTAACTCCATTAACTGAAATAGCAGAAGTGTGGATTTCAGTCCCCGGATGACTGTATGTAAAGAGTATATTTCCACGTAAAGTAATGAGGTTTTCAGTTTTATACAGAAAATTGGAAAATTACTAGCTTTATACCACTATACTAAACCAATGAGATAACTGTAAGACTGAAAGCCTTGATTGGCTTCTTTGAGTGTATATGTGGACAGCATTCACTTAAAGCAAACTAGTGTGTTGTGCAATTTATTTGGGTTTTTTGTACACTCCTCTGTTTCTTTTGAAGCACTCTTTACAATTTTTGCAATTGCTTCTTTTCAGTCTTGATATGACATTTTTATCCACATTACCAGTGCTTCTCAAACAGCAGTGTGTGTGTGTATTTATTTATACTCTTCTTTACATTCTTCTCTCCAAAAGTAATACAATGGTAAGACTATGAATGAGGAAACTGGGGCAGAAGAGATCAAGGAAAATGGAGAAACAGGAACAAACACAAACAACAAAAAAAAAACAGGAATTGAAAGTGGTCAGTTTAAGGCATTGGGCTTCATTTCTCATACATACTGTTGTATCTCAGATACTACTACGATTTGGTTTGCATGCACATGATGTCTGTAGCCTTAGAGCAAACTTGATCCTAATGTATTTTCTTTGGCATCTGGAAAATAATATTAGATCATCACTTGCTTATCAACTTTGCTGTTATGTCCCTGGGCTACAGAATTAAGTTGTTTCATGGCATGGCCTGCTATCAATTCACAAGTTAAAGTTCCAGAAAACCTGTGCCCTAACATCTAATTTCTTCTGAAAGCAACAATTAAACATCTTATGCAATTGGTATACTAAGTAATGCGATGGGTCTTTTCTTGTTACTGTAATTTAGCATTGTGCACTGCATTGCTAGGCAACATCTGAGTCATCCAGCTTAACTGCTGCTCAAGTACTGAACTGAAGGGTTTCTCTACGCTATGCTATGTTACTGTGCTACATAGAACGTGGATGTTGAATCAACACATATATGTGTGACCAGGTGAATTCTACTTTACTGGGTACCACTTTTTTTACACTCCCACTGCAATGCAAAGTATGTGCAAAGATACACTGTTTGGATCTAAACAGAGTAATGGTTCTATAACAGTATATAAAACAAGCAAGGGGAATGGCTCTTTGGTAGTGAAAGCATTTTCTCTGTATTCTGGGTAAATTTCTAGGTTTCCTGTATGTTTTAGAGTTAATGTCAAACTACTCCACTGATTTTGCTAGCTGTAAAATTCCAGCAATGTTAAATACATTCCGTATTTATGAGGATATAGGAAGATAAAAATTGGTATGTTCTAGAATGTGAATGACCAGCCATAAGCCATGTCTAACCTAGAGTCTTAAACTTTTGTTTTCACCAAGAATTTTACTTTATGATGTTTTGAGATACATTTCCTGATTCAGAAACTCCCAGTGGCTTGGTTTTGTTGACTTTTAGTGTGTTTTAAAGAGGAGTATGTTACCATTTAGCTTAGCAGCTAAAGGTTATTTCAAACCAGTGTTTGAGGAAGGACCAGTGATGGAGTTAAATATTTCTGCAAAAGTTCCTAAAATCTCACAACAGTCTGAACAACTCTTAAAATAGATCCTTATGGAATAGCAACAGCTTGTTGCTTGTTCAGTAGCAACACAGTGCATTTCGCCTGTAGTAACCTGTAGGCTAAAACAAATGCTTTGGGGTGAAAAAATAGAAACCATTTGAAATCTGTTGTTCTACAGAAGACAATGTGAAAGGCAGATTGCTTATGTAGCTGGTTTGTGTTGAGAGTCCCTGTGAGCTGTTAAACAAGGCAGTCCCTGATGGCTGTTTTCTCTCAGCTGCTGCCTCCAGTGCTGCTAATCAGTTGCAGGAGTTTGCTTTTTCACTTGCATTGCTCCTTATGGCTTTGTTGCCATGCAGAGTTAATCATGCCATTGGCAAAATGCAGCTGCTGGGAGGTGGAGAGGGTAGGGGCAAAGGGCACTGCCTCTCAGACACTTGTAACCTCATCTGATTGCTTAGAGCTGCATCACCTTCTTAATGCTCTGCCTGCAGTGCTGTGGTGGCAGTGTGCAAGCCAAAGTGGTGGTAACCAAAATACTGATGCTGGGGAAATAGCCCATTATGTTTTTTCTTATATTATGTTCTGTGTGTCAGGTATTTGTAATAAGAGCAATGTACCCTAGTTGGCACTGATTTTTTTGTGTTTTGGTGGTCTTGGTTTGTTTGTGTTTTTTTGTTTGTTTGTTTGTTTTCGGGGGGGTGTGTTTGGGTTTTGTTTGGGTTTTTTTTTTTTAATGGATTTTTTTTTGTTTTTCTTATGCTTGTCTTATTAGAAATCTGAAACTTTTAACTTACTTTTTCTGTACGCTTTCGTCTGTAAAGATGAATACACTCACTCCTGGAACGTAAGAGTTCTAAAAGCTTGATACTACAACTGTGTAGATCTTTAAGAGCTCTTGTGATTATTAGAAAAACCTATATTTTTTCTTTTGCATCACCATAATAATTAGTAACAAAAATTAGTAGAATTCTTTTCACGTGTCTCAGAATTTGCTGTTTTTTTCCCAGCATGGAA
>JAOEHY010019027.1:25000-30972 GCA_025447955.1 Psilopsiagon aurifrons
CCATTATTTCAATTACATCCAGGAAGAAAGGTTGCTGTTTTGATTTCCATGTATTTTTATGGCAAAAGAACCAACTTAATGTATGCTGCTGTTTTCCAATGAAGTTTTTTCTTTTTTTTTTTCTCCCAACTTTCTTGTAATTTTTTAAACAGCAAAGTATAATGAAATGTGTGATTTACATGGGAAGACATTTTCAAGTGCATTTCTCAATCTAACCTCAAGTAAGATGGAAGGAAAAAAACTAAACCAAACTTAAATGTCTTTAAGCTTACAGTTGATCTGAGGTAATATGAAGTGAAAAAACTTAAAACAAGCTTAAAACTCCATGGGTTCTTGGCTTCATTTGTTTACTTGAATTCTTAATGGAAAAATTGCCATGTGTGTTTTGATAACCTTAGCTCTGACCTCTCCTCCCCCAGCCCTCTTGTGAGATAAACTCATTCAAAAATGTAATAATCTTGGCTAACAGCCTAATTTAGATAGTCTGTGAGGAGCTGTGTTACGCCTTATTTTTAATGTGGAGTAAGCAAATGTTGGTTTTCTTTATATCCATGTTTTCAAGAGCTTGATTTATTTCAACAGCGTCTTTGAAAAGGGTACAAGGTTTACCATGTACAAAAATCTTCTTAAATATATAGTATGACATATATATAAAACATTAATTCAGTCCCTACAGGGTCAAAAATGTGTTCTGCTTTCTATATGAAAAAGTTCTTTAGACCAGTCAGTAACTTGATCTGAAGTGCTGATAAATTAGAATTCCCCAAATTTGCACAAATGAAAGAGCTAACACTTGCTATCAATTTGTTATGTCACTTTTATAATTTTATTTTTTTCCTTGGAGGAGGTGGTGCCTCTTACTAAGCAATTTATCTTTTTATATATATATATAAAATAATGAAATAGATATATAATCACTTTTTAAATACTTACATAATTGCAAATTCTAAATTTTGGAACCAGTTCTCCCCATGCTGGTTTTGCAGTTACTTTGGCAAAGGTAATTATTTTCATCCATGAGAGAGTAAGACTTCTTTTTAATCAGAGTTGAAAAGATGCCATCTCCATTGAGTAGTAGTATTAATGATAGTGTGTAATGTGTAAAGCTGCTTATTCTGTATTCTGACCATTAAAAGAACTGACTGCATGACAGTATGCTAGAGAAGTCTTGAGTAGGAGCTGGTGATGATCAAGGTTAAAAGAAAATACAGCAAACGTTTGTAAAAGTTACAGATAAAATATGAATCTGAAGATTATGTTTGAGTGTGAAATTGAGTATCTTTAAATCCTGATCTTTTTTTCCCTGTGGAATTCCATGGCTTACAAATTTTGATCAGATACAAGGAGGATTGTGGGTGCTTAGAAACTCTGAATGCCTTCTATGTAAAATCTTGTGCACCTAGATTGTTTTAAATGGGAAAGAGAAAAAAAAAAAAAAAAAGACGCTTGAAGAGTTTCACTGTATGAATGCTTTTGGTTGTTGAAGTCTCCAGTATGACTCCTTGGCTCGGATTATTGAAGTAATTATTCTGAATTGATGGGTGGTCACCATTGATAGCTCCTAATAGGAGGAAGGGTATGTTACTAATACAGGACAATCCCTGTTATGGATGCCAGCGTTAAAGAAGCCATTAACCTTTTCAGTTTTCTTAATATGCTCTGTACACGTTTTATAATTCCTGTGTGTGACAAATAGAGAGTGAAGTCAGAGAACGTATGGCCGCACAGCGTCTCACTGCTGGCACCTTAAGATACAAGTCTGTGACTGTATAAAGGGATATGAAGTGTAACGTTTTGCTGACAAGGAAATACAGTATTTCAGTACAAAATCTGAATTATTAAAGTCCTTCGAATAATTTAAATGAACTTTTCAAACTAAACGGGGTAAACGCTGTCTGAATACAGATCCCGCTATAAAGGTACTGGGCGGACCTTGTTTCTGCATTACCGAGAGCTTTTGAAAACGGCATCTAACAGCAATCTTGAGCACCCTCTGCTGACCAAACTGTACATGGCATTTCTTAAACTGCATCTAAGTCCCTTTTTTTAGCCTTCAGTCAATCAAATTAGAGCAAGATACTGAAATAAGATAGAGGCAAATATCAGTGACTTGGCTCCATTGTTGTATTTCAAGACTGATTTTAAGAAATCAGAATGAAGACTGGAGACATTCGGATAGTTGAGCAAACTGCAAAAGTGTTAATGAAAATCAGATTTATTGTCAACTCGATACTGAGTATTGGTCATCTTCAGTTTCTCTCATTTTAATCTTTTGAAACATAATGTTTTATTACCAGTAGATTAAATCATTGGTGTTAGGATAAATCAGGACACAATTGAAAAACACATGCATAAGAAGGATACAATGCCTGTAGCCAGCATTTGTCAAAACAAGCACATTACTTCAAGCAGCTGAGTCCACTTTTTAAGTACAGTTGTGGATATAGCTCACTTTGAGTTTTTAGTGTACACTGAACCAGAGAGGGCTAAGCACCTCTAAAAGCCTGGAGAGGAGTTTCACATTTTGTATCAAACTTGGATGAGAATAAGTCTGGAAAAGGCAGCAATATGAAATGGACAAATAAAGAAGGCAGAGATACATATGTATCTCTTCCTCTTTGTTTTCTTTTTGCATTACAGGTATTACTAGGTACTAAAAAAGGTAGTTTTGTTCCTAAGGTGATGAGTTTATTTTAGACATAGATACTACACAGTTATGACTAGCTTGTTAAAGTAAACCTAGGCAAATCAGAAAAGTAATTTCAAAATGTAAGAAACTTATTATGCTTTTAAAAGTACTTAAAGCTCTGTTTTTGAATATGCATCAAAACATTAAAAAAAAAACCCCACTACATTATCTGCTTGCAGCCGCCTCATCTTCTTTTGGATGATACCCACTACATTATCTGCTTGCAGCCGCCTCATCTTCTTTTGGATGATACCCATGTATTTCTTCTTGAGTTTTAAAATATTTCTGTTATTTTAAATGCCAATCTGTTGGATATGGGCTGCTTTTTCTAAAGATACAGATAAGTAATAGTAATTTGTTTCCTTGGGGATGCCATTAATGCTAAATATCCAAAAGCGTTTCTTGGAATCAGTGTAGAATAGATGCAGTTCAGCTCCATAAACATGCAATATTAATATAATTCAAAATATTTCAGTTTAATCAAGGTCTTGTTTGGTGCATTAAAGCTGGCATGATGGATGCATACTTTTTTTTTGACAAAGGAAATACACAGCATTTTAGTGGAATCGGACTATTTTCTGGTTATTACATTTGCATAACTCCACTGGAGTGGGCTAGCGAAACTGAAACTTCAGTTATGTAAGTCAGATAGAATGCCTCCACACACCACCATGATTATTAGTTTAATTCTAAAATTAATAAATGTTGTAATATGTTTTTAGTTCTTCAGAAAATGTTTTCAAGGTTTGACATTTTTGTTCTTGCAGCTGAACAAGTGGTTGAGCTGTTGAAAATAGATCTGAGAAAAAGCAGGAATAGGTGATTTTTTTTTTTCCACTGAATGGTTACTTTACATCTTTGAGTGTTTTATTTGCTTTTCCTACTTCTGAATCTTCTGCTTAAAAGAATGAGTAAGATAGTGATTAAAAGTGTAGCATACAATATGAAAAATTTGGTGAGTTTTGTGCTAATTAAAACAGGCTTTTAGAGAAACATATTTGTCAAACCATTAATTGAGTACAGTGAATTAAGGAAAGATGCTTCCTAAACTTGAATTCATGTGCTTTACTTGTTTTGATTCATAATTATCTGTGGTTATCTGGATTGCTAAGCAGTCAAGAATTTGAATCGTAAAAATAACCTTAGAATTAGGAGACTTAACAAGAAAAAACATTTACAGATTCCAAAGTTGCTGTACATGTTTTTAGTGTCAAAGATTAAGGTGAATGGATATTGATGTGTCTACTGCGTCTTTAAACAGGGATTAATAATCCCAGAGACTATGGGAAAGGATTAACAGATTATTGGAGACAGCCATAGGGATTCTGATATATGCAGCTAACTGTATATAGTAACTTATTTAACATTTATTTTTTAATAAATGATGAAATGCCATGAATTGTCTTTTTTAGTCAAAGCTTGTTTTTCTCAGCCCAGAGAAGAAAGATGAATTACTTGAATTTCAGTAATTTTAAATACTTATCTTACTCTTGGCATAGCTGTTACATCTAAGTTTAGACTAGAATTAATGAAAACATGAATAATTGGCTAGTATTCAAGATTCAATAATATTCAAAGCGTGTATTTAGAGTAAGGAAGAAAAATTTTGTGTATGGTACAAATTAAAGTCAGTGTATCTCTAACATATGTACCCTGAAATTTCATTGTAGCCAATACGGTGTTTGTCAGTGCAGAACCCAAGTGATTACTGAAATACAATTACCTTTGGGGAAGAATCTGGTTGCAGGGGGAAGTCTCTCCTAAGATAGTGCCTTAATTCTTCAACAGCATTAAAGTAGGATGCTTTAACATGTCTACGTGGGAGCAGTTATTTCTAATGCTAATGCACTTCGAACTGTAATTGAATAAAAAATTACTGCATTAGACTATCTTGAGAAATCTTTACTGTGTGACGTTGAATTACCAAATTTTGCATTTCAGTATTCTAGCTTTTTTTTTCCGCATTTTCCAAACATTACACTTTTTATAATGTTTGAAGACTCATTCTGTTGCTACTATGATAGCTTCAAAGGATAACCTTTCCCAGAAGTTAAGCATCTAAGGCAGCAATAGCAATATTGCTGTTGTTTTTCTGCTTCAGTAGTCAGAAAGGGTTTTTTTTTTGTTGCTTTCAACTTCTGCTAATTAAATCAAGCTTTTTTTATAAGATAATGATTTATACCTTGTGGTCCAAAATGTGAAGTTTAGACCTTTAATCGTTCCCTCGTTCAAAATAATGTATTTTAAAAACTTGCAGGGTTTTTGGTGCAAGTAGGCAATTGATGGTATAAGATATTATTTAATTGAGAACCATTAGCTGTTTAAAACTTCCTGAATAAGTTAAAGAGGAGGAGCTAAATGGTTTTGCAGTTGTTGCCGTTAGTAGCATTTCAGAATGCACAGGCAATTATTGTGTTCATTGTCATAGAGCAGCCCCTTTGCAAAACTGTTGTTGTCTTAGATCTCTGTACAGATTTTCCCTTGGAGATTGAAATTCCAACACTGTTGCTTCAAATAGAACAAATATTATGACAAATAGAAGAAAATCTGCTTTTCTAATATTAGAAATAGCAGTAAATGTGGAAAAATACTCCACTTGTTAATCTATTTCTTATATTGTCATTTTTTCCTGGTTATGATTGTTTTCAAAAGGAAAGAAATCACTTTCTTAAGATGGTATATTTTGCAAATGTCTTGATAAAATCAGTGTAATTAATATTACTCACTTTTTCAGTGTTCAGATAAATTTTGGAGAATGTTAGTGAATTTCTACATGAAATGTATATGGAGAATTCAACAGTGTTATTAGTTGGAGTGCAGAAGTGGAAAGGTACAGAATTTAAGTATATTTCAGTAACTAATTTTTATATTATAGTAACTAATTTTTGAGAAATTGAGACTGCATTTCTATTAAAACTTTCTTTGTGTGCCTTCTGAAGATTTTGCAATTGCCTTCACTTGCCATGGTAAATGAAAATATTAAAATTGACTATGGCTAATAGTATGACCTGCACTAAAATGATGGCGCTATTAGTAACAAACCGAATGTTCTTGAGCAAGAGATTTATTGTGTGAAAATTTTTCATCAGCAGCTTCCTTTATTCTCGTAGTGTATCTCCAAACACATTTTTTGTTGGATTCCAAAATTAAATTCACATCTGTCTTCACCAATTAGAAAGGTATTAATGCTTTGAATTGACTACGTATCAGTGTGCAGTGGACTAAATTTAATGTTTCTGTCCAAAAAGTGGCATTCTTTCCAAAGAAGCTCTTTATTCATTTC
>JAOEHY010019028.1:0-12880 GCA_025447955.1 Psilopsiagon aurifrons
AAAAAAATACACCTTTTTTTTTTTTTTTTTTTTTTAATTTATTTTTAAACTTCAGCAAAAGCCGTGTCCTGAAAGTGGATTAATAACCGGCTGGGAACTATGCTCCTCCCACATGTTCCCCAGGCATTCTGTGTTTATTCCTTATTTGCTCCAAAAGGCAACCTGAGATTTCTACGTATATATATATATACACGTACACACACAAAGTAATTTTATCGTATGTCTTAGAAGCAATGACCAATATAAAGTAACCTCGCTGCTGCACCTGAGAGCAAACCTGCCTAGGAGCTCCTGAGACCTACATAGACAAAAGGTAGGAGAGGAGATGGAATCTCAGAAGACTTGTCTGAGTTTAAGCAGCCTGTAGCAAGGAGCCCAAACCTCTTGTCTCCATCCATTCACCTGTCGTCAAGGCTAAATGCTTTTCTTCTGTATGTGCTTTTAATGCCCTGCAATTTTTCAGTCTGGAGTGGTTTTCTCCCCTTAGCCGGATTTTCTATGCCTTGTCCCATCATTAAACATACGTAGCACAATCCATGATATACCTAAGTGCATCTACCGGAAGATCTGAGTGTCTTCCTGCTAAGGGAGTGTACAGGTATATTGTGTTAGCATTCTACAGTGCATTTCAGATGCTAAGGCACTGATGCAAACAAACTGCTGGGTTATGAATTATCCTCACAACATTCTTGGGAGGAAACAAAGCTTTCAGCTCAGTCCCACACTACAGTAAAATGTGTCTACCAAAATTAGGCATGAGGCATTTGGAGAAAAAATAGGTGAAACAACTAAGCTCAGTGTGAAGAGCTTACAGGCTGGCTTCCCCAGTACATAGTAAACACAGATGCTAGTGTTTAGACCTGAGCTCAGGGACATGGCTTGGTTCCTCTGGACCACTAATCTTGATGAGAAATGGCAGTTGAGCACCTTCCGCAGGGGGACCTTATTTGAATTTGGACCCTGTAACAGAAACCACAGCCTGTTCAACGGAGAACAACTGATGCCTCTGGCTTTGTTCTCTAAGTACTTACACAGCTTTTGAGAGGGCTGATATGCTCATTATCTAAGAAATGATGTCCCAAAGGTAAAGGTAGGAGGGCGGGTGTGTGTATGCACGTGCCCTCTGCTGGGTACACAGTGTTCAGACACTGCCCACAGCTGACTGACATGAGTGGATTTCTTTCACCATATAAGCCTTGATGATCAGCTGCATTGTCACATAAACCTCTGGCTGGTACTATGTTTGACTTTAACCAAACACCTTTCCTTCATCTCCTTCCCCAGCAAAGCCTACAAATAAAAACAATTAACTGATAGCATTGACATAATGCAGGATCTGACTTGCAGAAGAGCAATTAGCAGTGCGCAGTGTTGGTGGCCTGCCTTGCAGAATTATACCTGCTAACTCTCAGCCCATGCTCTCCCATGCTAGTCTGCTACAGTCGCTGCCTGTCTGAGCTCTCAGGATCTCTTGCCTCTGTCAGGGTTTGAGAGCCCTGTTATTTCTCTGCAGTGTGTTTTTGTCTGGGGTGACGATCTCATACGGGCGGACAGCTCCCTCTTGTGCTAACACCTCTCCCGCAGAAGGTACTGTAGCTCCTGAACCCCAAACCTCCTCCAGACCTTCTGTTTTGGCTTGTCCATCTCTGAACAACTTGAGGTCCTCTCTATTCCTGCCATAACCATTTCTAGTTGCTTGGGTATCTGTTTCACTTCCAATTTATGCCAACTCCTAGCAGCTATGACATATGCACCACTGGCACCACTTGGTGAAGTAGCTGGACCTTTTCATACCAGCTACACTTTATATCCCCAACCCTCTCACCTGATCTTTTTCAAGCTGATGTTCACAGGACTGGGTAGCTTTCTTTCCTATCTATATCTTATTTGCTGCATCATATTTCAATACTGGGACTTCCAGTGGTTTCTTCATGAGCATGTAGTCTCAGATTCTGTCTTTAGGTGGGTCTCCAAAAGGTCACACTGACTCTCTACCTGCATCAATCACAGACTTGCGTTATTGTTTTTCTACCTCTTCATTTAAAATGTTTAAATCCCATCCAGTAACAGCTTCATAGCTAGCTTTGCCTGTAGTCACTAAACACCTGTTGGAAACATACAGAGCTTCAGAAACAGCTAATGCCAGAAGCAATGGAGATTTCAATGTGATTGTCTTCTTTAATGGCACTTCTGACTGAAGTTATGGTCACCTTCATATTTGCAGAAAGTTTCTGTTAGATCAGGGTGTTAACTGCTGCAAACTTCTTGCCCATCTGGAGTTTGTTTTATTACTGATACCATGCATTATTGAGAAATTGCTCAAAACCAAAGAATGTGCTTCATTTAGTTTCTGAATTCAAACCGACACTATTCACCAAGAGCAACATCAAGCAAACAGTTTCGGTTTTCTTCAAGAGCCTTAGACATGAGGATGATCAGGGGGTTGGAGCACCTGCCGTATGAAGACATGCTGAGAAAGTTGGGGCTGTTCAGCCTGGAGAAGAGAAGGCTGCGTGGAGACCTTGTAGCAGCCTTCCAGTATCTGAAGGGGGCCTGTAAGGATGCTGGGGAGGGACTCTTCTTTAGGGATGGTAGTGAGAGGACAAGGGGTAATGGGTTCAAACTTAAACAGGGGAAGTTTAGATTGGATATGAGGAAGAAATTCTTTAATGTAAGGGTAGTGAGGCACTGAAATGGGCTGCCCAGGGAAGCTGTGAATGCTCCATCGCTGGCGATGTTCAAGGCCAGGTTGGACAGAGCCTTGGGTAGCATGGTTTAGTGTGAGGTGTCAGGGGGTTTGGAACTGGATGGTCCTTTCCAGCCCTAACTATTCTATGATTCTACTCTATGTACTGCACCTCTGCCTCACACCAGTGCTAAGAGAAATTCTCCTTTATGAAGCGCAGTTGTACTTGCAAAAAAAAGAGCCTTTTTAATACCTTCTCTGGAAATCTTTGAATGGGCTTGGGACCCTCAGTTATAAGTGGGATCTGTCGCCATGTCAAATGCTTGAAATTGCATCCACCTGCCCTTGAAATTGCAGCAGCTTGCAATTTTACCTCATCACATCAGTACAATTTAAGATCTCTGAATAAATACAGTTAATTCAAGTCTTATGTCAATCAAGCACTGGGGATTACTTGAGCAAATAAATGAGAAAGAGGTTGAAAGTATGTTTGGCTAGGAGTTTTGCTACCAAATCTTTTTTCTTTCTGAAGTGTAACTCTGTGGAAACATTGCAGCATCCTCAAAGCTCCTCCTGTAAACTTTATCTGGGGACTAGGATGAGTCTGTGGCCTCTGCCATATTGGGCCCAGGACTTACCAATGGGAACATTCACCTTATTTGGGTTAGAGTTTTAGCACCTTGACTCCTAAACTGTTTCTCACCTGCACTAGAATATGTGGCCTCCCTCTCATGTGCCCTCTTCCTTTCTCCCATGTGTTTTCTCTTTCCTTCAAAGCATCTTCCTCTTTTTCTCCTGCAGAACAGATATCCTCTTTTCTGTCTAGCACCACTTCCAGCATTTAGAAACAGAACAGGCCACAGAGAAATGAAGCAAAAGAGAAGAAGTAACTGTTCTTGCTTCTGTAGCATGACCTAAGACCTCAGAATGCTTTTCACACTTGAATAGGCTGTCTCAAAAAAATATGGATAGCAAGCGAGTATTAATGCCACCATTCTAAGACTGTCAAAATAGTTCTGCAGTATTTGTGAGGAGCAATTTGCCCGTGATACCAAGGGAGGAAGACCAGGCAATCCAGGGCCTGATGCTCAGTGCATCTCATTTAGATGCTGCAGACTGGTAGGGGGAATTAATTAAAAACTGGATCAAGATCCAGAAATAAGATGGAGCCTCAGATACATCATCTTAGAATATTTCACTGCAGCTGGTAATTAGAGTATGATGCAGAGTGAGCTAGTTTCATCCCTCATTTCACAGAAATTGTACCCAGATTTTCTGAGGCTAAAAGTAGGCTCAAGAAACATCTTCCTTTTCTGTACTTGGCAGTGAAGCAGCTGTAGCTCAAAGCTTTGTGCGGCAAGGGGCTTCACCAGGCACAAAATCCCTATCTGGAACTGCTCAGTTTTTCCAATCTGGTGCTGCAAATTCTGCTTCATATTATTGCAGTACCTTCAAAACTGTTCAAGGGTCCTTCATGCCTTGTGTTGCAGAAGCCTGGTTCTGTCCTATAGAACAGGCTGTCTGTGCAAATGAGTAACGCAGAGCAGGAAAGTCAGCTGCACAGAGGGAGTCTCAGCAGCAGACCAAGGATCCTGCTGTGCCATCCTCCCTCTCCTGCCCTGGTTCTGCATCCAGCTCTGCTCTTCCCACTGACACCTGAATCCTTGTCAAGATTTTCCTCCTTTCCCTTTTCTTCTCCCTGCACACTTTCTCTGTGTAGCCTTAATTCCCAGATCTTCCCAGGAAGAAGGAACACAGAGTAGCACCCAACCTAGTTTCTTGTTTACCAGGACCTCACTTTCATTAAGCTGCCTCAGTGATATCCTTACGTACTTCAGCTCCTTCACTATACTTTAGGTCTTTCCTTACACTAACAGTCCCTAGTCTTGCTCTGAACTGAAATTTTTGGGACTCCTGGAAACAACTGGAATGTCACAGTATTCCATGATGTTACCAAAGCACTCCTTGTGTTTCTCTGCATCAGGACTTCTCCTCATTCTGGTGCCAGAAACTTTGTCCCTCTTTCATGCACTCCCAAAATGTCTACGAAACAGCAGCTACAGGTAGCAGTCTTTGGGCTCCACAAGGCTAGAATCAGAAAAGGCCATGTTTAGTGCAGACTGAGATCAAAGAGAGTCTTTCAGATGAAGTTTGGACTCATGATCCCCACTGGCTCTCTATTCAAGATGCATGCTTCAAAGTGGCAGGACTTGAAGAAACTGTAGTGAACATAAAGTCACACATCCCCACCAGACCATTTCCAGACTCTGGAGATCTTGAGCTGGCAAGGAATTGAGCTCCTGCTCTGTACCTAGGGCTCCCCCTTGCCTTCCCCCATTTATAGAGAAAAACCAGTCCCATTCTTGTCCAAGGACCCCATTAATTTCACCACCTGGAGCTGTCTCCACATGAGGATATGGGTGCTACCAGCTACAAAATCTGCCACCCAAACCAGTATGGTTTATACTCAACTCTGTGCCTCTCTAAACACCCAGTGTGTCCCAGATGTCTCCCAGAGACCATGAGCAGCTCTGCCTGCCCTGCTCCACAATTTCCACTTGCAAAGGATTGTGACAGATCAATAGTACCCAGCATACACCACAATCTTCAGACAGTTTTTAAAAGGGGTGTGTTGTCTCCTTGACAGACTGAAACTTTTTCTCTAGATTAAAAAAACCTGCCTCCCCCTGTGAAGAATTGTGATCTTCTACATCCTGTCAGCAGAACACAGCATTGAGCTGAGCCATCCACACGGCAGTGGAGCTGTGCTCATTAAAATCTTTTGAAACAATGGCATTTCATCTGTCGTAGCCAGCCTCAAAGTACCCACACTCAGGATGTTTATAACATTTTCTAAAAGAATAACAGATGCCTAGTGCATATCCCAAGCTAGAAATATATCTAGCTTGTATATCCACCTGGGCTTTTGAAGTAAGGTTGTAAGAAGCAGATTCCTGATTCTCTGCCAGTTTCAGGCACTAACTAGTGAAAGACTCCATCCAGATCATTTACTATTCTTGCCTCTGTGCCTTTTTGCCTTTTTCTTTTTTTTCTTTTTTTTTGTGTGTGTGTGAAAATATACTGGTTATCTGTTTAGCTCATTGTTGTTAAGTGTAATTAGATTGCGTACAGACAATTTTGAAGTTGCCCTGATAAACTTCTTAGTCTGTAAATGTGTTGGCCTGGGACCTCTGCAAGCAATGTTTGGACGTATTTCTGCTGCTCATTTCCTGGGCTGATATGAATTTTCTGTCATTAGTTTTATTTTTAAATTGGAATTATCTCTAGTAGAATTTGGATTCAGATCTGAGCAGTGCTGAGCACTGCAGTGCTGCACTGGAGATAATACGCTGGTACAGAGGTATGGCCAGAACATTAAATAACTGATCAGTGTGCAAATTCCCCCCACAGGGAAAGGATAAAGCTTTGGTGTTTGTGTTTGTTTCCATATATAATAAACAAATCCTGGTGGGGCAGAATGGAGAATATAAACAGAAAAACATGCTCCCTTACACATTTACATGCATTATGTATTGACTGCACTCATTGCTGTTGTTCATTTGTAGCTAATTACTTGTATTACCGTAATATCAAAAGCCACAAATGAGAATCAGGGCCCAATTGTACTGGAAACCAGACAGAAACATAATGAAGAACTGGTCATTAGCACTCCTGTTTATTTCACTGTATGCTCAGACACCTCACTCAGCAACTCTCTTTCTACCCAGGATCTTAGAAAAGTTACCAGTGGGTCTGTGCTTGCAGTGATGTATAGATCTACGGTGAGAAGAACCAATTACACCATTTCTCCTGTGTCAACACTCTGCTCTCAAGGAGGCTGCCAGAAGCAGTTTAATCTCCACATTGTATTCTGCAGCTCTTGAGCATATTTCAACACAGGACTTTTCATGAAACCTCTAAAATAGCAACTGTCCTTGTGATTTAGATGTACCTGCTACTTCTTTGAAGCCTTATAATGTACCAGTCCCAGCATCTTTTGTTATTAAAAATACCACATTGAGTTCACAGGTGACTCAGTTCTCCAGACCATTGGGTAGTTATTGTAACTGTGAAAAATAGATATTTTTCCAAGTTTGAAAATAAGAAAGGCTCCATGTCACAGATTCTTTCCTATGCAGAACATGCTTCTTACAAGTTGTCATAAAGCTGTGGGAAAAAGGAGTTTTGCAAGAAATACCTACAAGTCCCTCTGGCATCATCCGCATAAAGAGAAACACAGTCCCTCGGTCATATGTTGAAAGCCAGTAGTCCCTTTCCTCTGCCTTTCCCCATATTATGCCTCCTGTTAGGATATCCTAATCTGTAACTGATCGTTAAACCACCATCTTCTGTATCAATTCCCCTTTCATTAGCATGAAGATCTAAAAGCTTTCTGAGTGGCTTTTTATAAAAATACATTAACGTACAATGACATCCAGGAGACCTGAGCTCGTACTGTATTTAACTGCCCTACTCCACTAAAAAAACCTTTCTGCATCTGGCCACTGCAGACAGATTTTTCAAGAGTTGTTTTTTGTGTTGCTGGGAAGCAGCATGTGGCACAGCTCTGGCTGGTAGGTACATTCATGTCCGAGGGAGGGAAGACCCGAGATGGATAAACAAAAGATGGCAACAATCTGTAATAAAGAAATCTCCTGTAATGCTTGTGACAGGCTGCAAATGTGTCAGATAAAACATTTTAGTGGTCTATAATATGGAGTAGGAGTTTGTGTCCTGAACACAGGACTTGTCTGTCTGCCAAGACAGACAATTGCAAGAGAAAAACAATGAAGAAAAAAGAAAGGGCAAAGGAGGATAGGAGGAAAGTTGTGGGAAATCAAGGGAATTGTTCTTTTCACAAAAGAAATATATTAGCAAGCCATGATTTGGCCAGAACTGCATGAATGTGTTTTTCTAGCTTTGGTTCAACTTACAAATTTATTAACTAAAATAATTTATTTTCTGCCTTCATATTGGGCATGCTGGTTTCTTCTTGCTTGAATGGCTGTTAAGTGTTTTCTGCTAGCAGCTAGCATATAAATACCTGAAATAGAAATGGGTCCCATGGAAATTAAAAACATCCTTAAGTCTGAGATTATGAAACACCTTTTGTCATGTGAACTTGCAATGCATGACTATGTAATGTTGGGGTACCTGCCACAGAAGGACCTTTGTAATATTTTCCTAATTTAATTTTTCTCAAAAAACCCTACAATATCCTTTGGTGCTACAATCCCTCTGTGGCTGCTGTTCTGAAAGCTTGGCATGTTGTCACCTGAGAAGAAAGGCACATAAAGTCATTGTGTTTCCTCTTCCCTCCTCAGCTCTTTTGCAGACACAAGCTAATCCTGATGCTTTTGCTGTCATCTTTCCTCCATGCCCCCTGCTGTGAATTTGCAGGAGATGAACGAAGATAGATGCCTAGACATTTGCTATGACTTCTCTTGTTCTCAGCTTTGCAAATACTTGCATCTGGCAGCTCTAGCTGTATTGCTTAAACTCAGGGGAACTCTGCCAGAGAGTGCTAGTGTCAGGCACTGTTCAGCATGTCCCACATCAGGTGGTGGAATAACAAATCTCTTGAAAAGCATACAATTACAGTCAGCAAGGTCTTTTCCTTCAAGGTTCTATAACAACAGAGCAAAATCAGTTAGCATAAGCAGAAAAAGGAACAGAAATGCCCATCAGAAATTGAAAAGTACCAAATCAGATATTGCATAGCCGTTACTTAAGGCCTATTGACCAGGGAGTTTCAAAGAGGAGCTTAATATCACCCCTAAATATACGAAGTGCATGACAGCACCCCAACATGCTCTGTATGCAAGAATTCCTCAGAAGTTTGAGCATGTTAACTGTGAGATTGGATCTGTAGCAAATGACTGCGCAACTAATACCCAGTTCTCCTTATAGCTATGTGATAGTATTGATGTCTGTGAGGTGGGAGTGAAGGTGCAGAGCAGAGTTTGGGGAGTCCTATTCTGTTAGTGTGACAGGCACTTGGGGAGAAAGAAGTAGGCTGCATGTAGCAAAGTCTGCTCAGGGGGGATATGTAATTGCAGTTGAAAGAGCAGGCTGCTTAGCTAAAGTAAGCAAACAAGGAATTGACCTGTTATTGCTTCTTACAAATGCAATCAGGGTTTCTTACGTGTAAGCTTCCAGGGCATGATAAAACTCCTTTATCAATTTACAGTGCTAGTCTATGAATCTGTAATCCAAAGCAAAGCTCTCTGCACCTCCCTAAAGCTGTGGAATTTAAGTGGGAACAAGGGTCTGCCAGAAGTAACTTCTTGGAAGATCAAAACCTTCGCTTTTTTTCTACCTTTCTTGGCTATGTGATGCATTTTCATGGGGTTGTAAGTCTGATCTCCTGTGATCTCACTCTGTCTTTCCTCCCAGAAACCAGATTACTGGTCTCTGCTGTCTAGTTTTGCTTTTCTTACTCTAATAAGTGTGCATTATAAACAGGTGTATAGCATAATAGAACCCCCCGGAAGTATTTGTAAATAAAAGGCTTTTATAAATCTTTTATAGGGAAGCCCTATAGACATTAATAGAGAGTGAAAACATTTCTATAGGTATTGTTTTTCCGCTAGTCTATACAATTTAATAGTGAATTATATTCCTGCTATCAAATCCCACAGGATGATTCAGAAAACCATTAGAAAGGATCTAATTCTCTGTAATTTTCTGCAGTAATTAAGATAAAAGCCTTTCAGGGTCTTCTCTATTACAGTTCATGGGATTTTTCCACAGGATAAAAAATATGATCAGTTTAAATTCTCCTTGCTTACTTAAGCAAAGTAAAGCCAGTAAATTCTGGAGATTTATTCAGACAAAATTTCCTTTCATTTCTGTGGGAAATCTACTTAATTTCAGGAGACAGTAAGGGCAAATGTTAATGCTCCCTGTCTGTGATTTTTGTAGCAGGGAGTCAAAACACCAAACAGTTTCAGTGATTTTGCTGTTTCTTCACTCTGGATTGGCAGGGAATGTGTACTTTGCGGAGGCATTGCACACAGAAGTAGGTTCCACTCCATTAACACATGGAGGCAGTGAACTCGGGGATCTGAGAACCGTGGCATGCTTGAAGAGCTGCAAAGCGCTAACTGAAATACTGTTAGTGTTTTTCCCATTTTGTGCTTGCAAAACTATCCGAGGACCAACTCAGCTCTGTGTCTACCTATATCTTGTCCAGGAAGCAAAAGCAATGTTTCTAGAATGTGCTGAGTTCCTGTGAATCCTGAATGTTTCTATGCCCCTTGTTGCCATGTTTGCTGCACCAGCAGAAACATTAACTACCTCTCCAGGGAACTCACTACAAAGATTTGGATAGAGGCCACACATATGAGAGAAGAACATCATAAATGCCATGGTGATAAATCAAAGAGCTTAAAGGCAAAAATCACTCTTGTGCTATGCTTTGTTGATGCTCCCCTTGTGAGGCTGTGATCTACACTTTGGACTACACAAAGATGAGAGTCAGGCTTTTGCAAAATCCTGACCTTGATGAAAACAGTAAGAGCTTTTTCACTGACTTTCTGGTATTTCTGGTATGAAAGATTTGTCCATAGCCCTTTCATAAGCCCGCTCCAGGTAGTGCCCTCTCTGCCCATCCTAATGGTTTTTCCTCCAGCCTCCTCCACTCCATCCTTCTCCACCACTCTTTGAGGCTGACAGCAAACTGCCCACAGTTAAATGACAACAGTAATAGCTTCTGATGTGCAACATTTCTCATTACCAGGTCTCTTCAGAGCCAAGTGATTTACTATCATTGGCCTTTAACATGCAGCTCATAGCTAGCTTTTCCGTGGAGAAGCTGGAGTCAAAACTGGGTACAGATTATAGCTCTTTGGATTTATATGTCTTCACTGATTCTTGTATCTGTATCTTTCTGTATCTCATCATCTGCATCCCAGACACAGTGTGGAAGGAAGTTCTTCCTGTTTCCAGAAGCTGTAGATGGCAGACCCTAGCTGATGGTACAAGAATGTCATTAGGGGCTAGGAGAGCTGTGAGAAGCCATCCCTTGCCTGAGCAAAGAATGGAAGCCGCAGAAAATGGCTTATCAGAAATGTTATCACCTCTGCTTTCCAGAGGAGGTTTGGAGGTGAGTATCAAGACTTCCTGCTGGAATTACTGCATCAATTAGCCACACGAAAAATGTCATCCTGCTCTCTTCACTTCAAACAGATCCTTCCTCTCAGTGCATGGTGCCTTCCTCATCTTTATTACAGCGTGATTTATTTCATTTAGTGGCACATTGCAAAATTTTCTGGCCCAGCATTTGTACAAATAACTTATTTTTCCTTCATGTACCAAAGTGTGACTTTCATTACATCTCTGTCCCAGCCACTCTAAAATACAGCCTCTTAGCAGCAAACTTAAAGTAGGTTGCAATGAGTTCAGAAACAAATGGCTTACAAAGCTAAATCTTCACTCCAACACATCAGTGCCAGTACTAAACAAGCAAGTAAACTAAGTCCTCTCAGCACTACTACAAAATGTCATTGTAATACTCCAGAGACCAAAGGAAACAGAACACTCTCTGAATTAGCGGTTTCTGCTTTTATTAATTTCAATGGCTTTTGTTTGAGGTTTTAAGAAATTACCATAACTCATGAATAGTACTCCTTCTTCATGTGACACTGGGAGGGTTGAGAAAAGGACATGAGTCAAGGCTTTTTCATTTTACTCAACTAAATTGTGACCTTAGGCAAGCCACTACAGTGTGTGTGGCTGTTTCCCCACATGCCAAACAGAAACACCGTTTGTAACGCAGGTGAGTTGAGTGCTGCTGACCCTAATTCATCAAGTCCCTTAATAGACTACCTACCTATGAAAGTCCTTTGTGGAACCTTGCTGTGGCTGTTGATCACAGTGGACTTTCTGATGCTCTGTCCCACCTTGCTAAACTGGAGGATTCAGAGCATCAGAAAGTTCACTGTAGCCAACAACCACCACTAGTAATTTCTTCTCTGTGTAAATTTTGACCAGGAGTTTGCACATGGCTACAAATTCCTCATTTCACTATTACTATTTTCCCATGTTCAGAGAGATGGAAGTCAGACTGTACCAGTGTGTTTTTTTCCAGAGTTTCCAGGGGGCTTGTTTTAGCTAGCTGTACAAATATCCATTCAGCTGCAGCCAAACCATCATAAATAATTTCCTGCTATTTTTACAGACATGTATTTTGTTTCTATGTGACACTGAGTGCCCATGGTTTCAAAAGCTTTCTGCCCAAAGGTGATGTTTGCCTTAGTGCACAAGAGCTGCCACAATCTTTTTTGGGGAGACTTTTGCTGCACACAAGTCTTTCAGCCACCCCTTTACATCATGAATTTCATCCACCAAAAAAAAATAAAGCCAAAACCAAAACCAACAAAAAACCCCAAAACAAATTAGTTTCAAGATTTTGAGCTGAAAAGCACTGTGTAAGTGCTTAGGGTTATTTTCAATTAACAATATCTAATTTTAAGCGCACCATGAATCACAGTTTTCTTCTCTCTTTGCTGTCTTTAGAGCTAACATGTTAACCTTTTGAAACAAAAATGGCTACATTTTAATGAGAATTTAAAAGGGTGAAAGTTCTGCTCTGATACACTGAACATACTAGATTATTTTTGTGATGTGTATCTTCCATCCACTCAATTTAATTTTCAGAATCATATCTGTAGAGAAGCCTGTTTTATCTCTGGTCTCTCCTCATTCAGTCCACTTAGCTGTAGATGGGTGTATCACAGTTAATTTGAAGTTGATATTTGTTATTCTTTATGGGCAATATGTTACAATAACACCAAAAAGATTACAGTGTCGTGCTCTCCAGGTTGGCCTGTACAATATATTTCAGAGAAGTATTTGTTTTAATTGTATTTTTCCACATTAGTTCCTGACACAGAACAAAAAGAATCTGTCGTTAGATCAAATCCCTAGCTGATGACATGGGGCATTAGCACAGGAAAGCCTTCCACTGTCTGACCCAGACCCTACACAGGTCTGCAGAGGGCTGCCCCATGTCTGTCCTTCCGCAGCAGCTCAAGTCATATGATGTGGTTTGGAGAGGAAGGGATATCCTTGTCCACCAGTGAAACACAGTAAGGCTAGCTGCAAACTAAGAAGGTGTCCTGGGTTCGGCAGTAGCAGTCGTTTTTCTCCTTCTTGGTAGCCGGTGTGGAGCTGTGTTGTTTTTTTTTTCCT
>JAOEHY010019031.1:0-13420 GCA_025447955.1 Psilopsiagon aurifrons
GGCAGTAATTATTTTGGGATATTTCCATGTTAGCGCCAGTGCATATCAGCTGGTTAGAACAGAGGTAAGGTTAGTGTGTGAGAGAGAAAAAGAAACTAGAAAAATGTCAAAGCAGTTTAACAAAAGAGTACTAAAATCCCATAAGCATCACTTCCACTTGCCAAAGCCGTGGTGGGAGATCTGGATATCCGATTTCAAGCCAGCCCAAAAGCTGATCTTAGAAGGTGGATTATGTTTCTTTCTATAAAACCACAACAAGAGTCCCTGAAATTTCAGGACTTGTACTGCTATATTTGATAATTAAAATTGAATATCATTAATTTTGCTGCCACTTTTGGTGTTCCAGCTCTATTGTATATGTAAGTTAGGAGGAAATATGAAACTATCTTGCCTCCTTGGTACTGTATTGTATTATGCAGCCTTTGCTGAGATAAACCTGATACCTGCATTGAAGAAAAAAATCAGACTTTTCGAACACTTGAGCAGTTATCCTTAGGGCAAAATGCTAAATGTTTGCTAGGTTTCAGGCAGCCATATGTCTGTCTGCACACTTAGCATTTCTAAGTTTTGAGTAGGCTTTTAATTGTCCCTTCAAGCGTTTTGCTTAAATGATACAATAATAACTGTAATTCCACAGTGTGAGGCATGACTGTACCACAAGGTCTGAGAACGAGAGGTATAAATTATGTAGATAACTTGGATAAGGTTTGAAATGTAGAAATGTTGCTGAGATTTAAAATCCCTGTACTGAGCATCTGCATTAAAGGAGCACTATCCTGCTGAAATTGTTTGTATCTAAATTTTTTTTGTCTGTGTTTTGTACCAGCTTACTGTGAGTAAAAAGGTTGCAAAAATATAGGCATTTTTCATTATGTTTAAATGTGTTTAATTTGTATATTATGGCATCACTTCATGTATCATCCATTTCAGTGTTAGTCACTGTAAAGTTCTGGGGTTTTTTTGTACCTGTATTGTTTCTTTAGTGCACAAGTGTTTGTGTGAAGAATTAGAAGGTTTCCATAGTGTAGAAGTGATGAGGCTGTATGCAGACTTTAGTTTTGATTTATTACTTTGAAGTATCTCTTGATTGATGAAGGCACTGTTGGAATATTCTTTCTTCCTCTTCTTCTGGAGTGATAGAAGTTTCAGTGATCAAAGTTACACTGCCAAATGTTGATGGAGAAATAAGTTGTAAATTAAGTATCTGTTGAAGCTCTGTCTTCTCTGAAATGTTGATACTTTGCAGAATTGAGACAGCCCTCGAATAATGAGTCTCCAATCCTTTAAATGCTTACGTATGTGTTTAAGTTGACTCATGTCAAGTTATATGTGTAAAGTTAAACATGGAGGAAAATATTTGCAGGATTAGGTCATTTTAACATCTCCTGATTCACAGCAAAAATATTCGCTTATTGGGTGAAACCTGTTCCACAGATACACAACATAAAATTAAGATACGCTTCAGTGTAGATCTGTTCACCTAATGCTTTTGAAAATACATTGGTTTGAAATACCAAATAAATAATTCAGAAGTCTTTGCTAGCCTATTGCCAGGATTCTTTAATGTAATGTGCATTTGTATGTTGTACCCAATAAGCTAAAATTTAACCTGTGACTAGTTAATTAGAAAGGGAGTGAAATGGGGGTAATGCAACTGGAGATGACTAAACTGCTTTTAATGTTAGGCCAGTTAGTAGAGCCTATCAGTTTTAGTCAGCGTGATTTAAAAATGATTTCCATATGTCTGAATTTCAATTTGCTTTTCAAATCGAATTCTCTTCCTTTGTATGAGCATTGTGTCAAAGTGTTTGATGGTGGGTGGTATCTTATCTCAGCAAACAAATAACTTTGGGTAGGGGTGGAGGTAATTCCCACAAAATTCCTTCCTCAGACATGTGCATGCAGTTTCTCACTGAATTTGGTAAGGTTTGCGTACATGTTTCTGAAAGTAGGATTTGGCTAGTAGTTGGGTTTTTTTCTACCAACAGCTCTCAGCCTTGAACTCATTGTTAGGGGGTGTTTGCATTGCTGATCAGCATTTCCACATCTGCTTAGAATTTCCTCTCAGATGCTTTGCCCATCTGAGCACATGACCGTCCTCTTGCCACAGTCCATCCCTTGCAGCAGCTTGAACCTTGGCAAGAAAAACTTCCACTCAGAGGTGGGCATTGGCAAACACAAAAGCCCATGCAGTCCTCCTTATTATCTTTCAGATGGTGTTTTGACATGATTGTAAATGAGTATTGAGAGAGAAGAAAGTTAAGCAGGGTTTTTTTTCTAATTCCTTGATTTTTCTTTAAAGGTTCCAGACAAGTATTTCACCATTTTACTGGATTATCTGCAAGGGCTTCAAGGCAATGCACGAGACTTAACTGTGCAGAAAGCTGAAGCTTTTATGAAGGAATTTGATGATTCCAATGCAGAAGACCCAAACCTCTTGGACAAGTGTGAACGCATACGACAAGTTCTACAGCTGCTGTCCTAAGCGTATTTCTGTGTCTTAACAGTTGCCTGGTGGAGAGAAGGATAGGTTGTCATATATAGAGACTATAAATTAGTTGTAAAGACATATTTTCTAATAAGACACCTAATATTATATGTGTTCTAATACCGGATATTCAGATTTTGTACGCATAAGTTTTTCCAGTTGCACAGATTTATCCTGTTTTGATGTGATGAAATAAAAATAACATATTTGGTCCATAAACATGTTATTAAAGTAATCTTAAGTGCATATCTTTAGAAAAATAAACCTCTCTTTCTGTTAGTTTTTCTCCACCTCCCCCTGTAATTACTGTTAAATAAGAGGAGCTTTGCAGTTCTTAATAAGAAGAGCAAAGGAACCAGTAAAAAGCCTGGAGGGTCTTTTACAATGGCAGCTTTTAAAATGAGCATACAGTACAGTGCTTGCTCAGCCAGCTGTAATCTATCACTTTCAGCTCTAGAAGTATGTCATTTGGATTTGGGAAAGATCATTTTCAGTCTGTTGAACATGGGTTGTATAACACAGTTGCTTATTAGTACTTCAAGCGGTAATCTGGAGATAACATCAGCTTTGTTAGTTTTCCTTTTATATTTTGAAGTTTTCAGATGCATTATGGCAATTGTTTAGTTATTCAGATAATGCACAGATGGGAACAGACCAAATCCTTTGACTATATGTAGCGAAGTCATCTGATTGTACCAAAACTTACCCTGTGATGAGAAGTGCTGTGCTGCAGCCTTTGTAGCTAGCCTGCCAATATTGCATTTTTGTCTTTCTCTTTTAGCTGGCGTCCAAAAGAGTTAATTTGTGTTCATTCGCTTTGACGTGAGACATTCGTCTCCTATGAACATGCTGAAAATATGGGTCTTTCAAGTAGAAAACAAGGACATTAATTACTCAAAAGTTGGATGATTGGCTTATTTAATAACACTTGTATTCAGTCAGGGTTCTTGACCCGATTCTTTGATGTTTCTGCAAACATTGTTCATACTTTCTTAATAGCAACTATATGAAATGTGTAGTGCTTAAGAAGAGTGGCTGTCTTTGGGAATTACAGCTTTAATTTGGGTATGTGGAGGAGGGGAGGACCTATGGATATGCAGGCCTAATTTTTCAATAAGAAGCATTTGTGTGGATTTGATAGCCTTCACAGTCATGGATTAGTTGCAAATCTTCAGAAATATGAAATATATTGCTAATAACAAATAACTTATGCTTTCTGACTTCTTGAAGGTGATGTTCTCAGCCAAAAAAGACTAGGGACCAGCATGCCCTGCTCTAACACAATACCACCGTGGAGTGAGCAGAACTCAGCAGCAGTGACCAGCCTCTCCGCTGAGCTGCTGATCCCTCATTAGCAGCTCAGGTACTGTTCAGTTACCATGGGGCAATGGTTGGCTGGGGACTGCCGAGGGTGCAGCAAAGGCCTAGAGTTTTTAGAGGCCCAGAGCTGTATAAAACTGACTTTGCAGTTTAAAAGTTGGTGAAAAGGACCTGTAATAAAGAGAAGTGATACTGAACTTAGCAAACTTGTAAATGATCATTGGACTTGTATTTTATGTCTGAGAATACACAGCTGGGAAAAACTACTGTCACTTGAAACACAAGCTGATGCATTTACTTTCCATCATGAAAAATAGAAATTTCTCATGGACTAAGTTTTCAAAGTTTCTTTTTTTCAGCTTAAATGATGTCAGAGAAGAATTTGTGTTCTCCTTAGATTTGAAAATTGACACTTTTGGTTTCTCAAGTCACACAAAAATGTGGGTCCTCATAGTGCACTTAATATACCTTGTAGCTGAAAAGCACAAGAACGTTACAACTGTATTTTGAAGGAGACTTGTAAAAAAGATTGTAAAGGTAAGCTCCAGGCAAGAAGATGTGAACCTTTTATGATTTTGGCAGGTTTGGCAAGATTCACCTTTCTTGGACCTTGGTTTTTGATTGTGTGCAAGCATTGACAAATCTGCTGGAAGTGAGGCTTTGTAGATTAAGTACATCATATTTCTTTTTATAGCAGTCAATATTAAAAACGTATAAGGCCTGCCAATCTGGAGTCCATGTGAACAGTAACATTTGGAAAAGAACAGTTAGAGCCTCTCACCAGTGCAGTGACAGACCTCTGTGAGTGTGGTCCTGCTTTGCTCTCCTCTTCTTCAGCTGCAGTTCCAACTTTTCCTTCGATGCTGCAGATTCCTGGGTAAAGGACATGGTCTTTGGCCTCTGCTTCTTGCAGCTATGGAATATTCAGAAGTTAAAAACTAAGGTAATGGTTGCTATGTTTGTTTTCAGTAGAGAAAGCAAAGTATGATGTTCTTTGCCACATGTCTGTTGGTGTATGGTGCAGTTCAATGGTCGGTGTCTGGAAATTGGGTGAAAGGCTTGTAAAACTTCTGCTTTGCGTTGTTACTGTGCATGTCTTGGGTTTCAAAGCTCAATATGAAGTATTTTAAGTGTTGTCTTACACTTGATGTTGTAGTGCAAATAAGAAATAACACTTAATTGCATTTTGTTTTTTTACTTTGCCCCATTTCTTAAAGAATCTTGACTGATTGGCAAACAAGTCATCATCAAAACACCCATGAAACACAAAAAAACCCATTTTTGAGATATGTATTTTTAGGCCCATTTTAAAGACAAGATTGTGAGCACCCAGACAGCTTACCCAACACAGCATGCAAATGCAATAACATCTCTGGCAATCAAATTCTGGTTTTTCCATATGCTCACCACCAGGCCAGCTTCTGCTTCCTTCTCAGCTGGGCATTTTAATGTAGGAATTTACATTTCATGATGAGTAAGTATAGCAAGATTTCCTCCATCATGTATTTCAAATTATTAAGTTTATAATCAGTTATTGAATTCCTATAGCTGATCAAAGCTTCATGAGAAGATGTAATCTGGCACTTTGTTCACTTTATCATTTGGTCATGTAGAATTCTCTGATGTCAACATCACTTGTAGCTTAGGCAATCGTATGGATAAAGATAGGACAAAATCATGTCTCTGCCTCTGTTTTGCATCTGAGTCTAGAAGTAATAGTGTGTACAGACTGACAAATTGCATCTTTATCTGCCCACTCTAATTGTCTTCTAGTTGAGTTAATCTCCATTGTGTAGCTCTGGCTAGAAGAATTCATATCCTAAGAGAATGCTGAAGTCAGGACTTCTAGGCAAAATAAAAGAACATTAATTACTTAGAATTGCTTAAAGCTGGAACTGTGCCTCTGATGGAAGTGCTAATTACTCAAAAATTGACAGTGTAGAAAATTCCCTTTGATTTGGCTGATCCTTGCTATGGATTGGGCATCTTCTTGGTTCTCTGCTGTCTGCCCCCAGTTTTAATTTGTATCACGGTTGTAAAATCACTGGGTAAATGAATTCTCTGTTCTTATTTGGAAAGGATGTGTTGTAGCTGTTGAATGTGTAGTTTATTGCCTTATTTCCTCTGACTGGAGAATAGCTCTGGTGTGCTTCTGTTGGTTTTAAAGCAAGGTGACTCCTGACTCATCCGCCATAATTTCCAACAGCTTAGAAATGCACTTCAGTTTGAGCTTAGGGTTTGTTTGTTTGGGTTTTCCTCACTTTTGCCACTGAGTAAGGCAAAGTAATGAATCTTAAAATCTACTCACATATCTGCAATTCAGTGTCAGAAAAAAACAATCATGAGAGAGATTTAAGTTGCAAAGTCAAGCACTCAGAAAATTGGAAAACATAAGAATGGAAATTGTCTGTGTAATTTCAGTTTTACTCCTTCACGCCTGTATGGTATGATGCAACCTCTAATAATGTCACTTTCCATTGTGTGTGACTGATAAGTCGTCTATTCAGTGTTTTTCTTGCAGTTCTTCTGCAGTTCTTAATTTCAAAATTTAGGTCTACAAAGCTAGAGGAACAACTTTGCTATGTGGGTTTGATCCTGCACGGGAGAAACAAGCAGGAACTTTCCTATTCATTTGGTATAGGAGGTAGTCGTAGATGTTTCATCACAAATGTGCCTTTTAAAACCTGTTTTAATGTTCTGGTTCATTTACAGTCAAAATACTTCATTGATGTTACTTAATTTAAATCCCGTTTTGTTGACATAAAACTTTCCAGTGGCTTATTCTGGTTTAGCCTTTGGTTTCCTTTTATGTCTCCCTTTCTGTACAGCTGAATGAGCTAGTTATTTCTGTCCCTGCAAATAGGAATATTAGTTGTTTACAGTGATTCCAGTCATACAAGGACACAATTAAATGTCCTTGCCTTTGCAGGACAAGCTCATTTTAGCAGTGATTTATAATTACATTCTATTTTAAATTCTTCATAAGAACATACATAGTCAACAACTTAATATGGTCAAAAATAATGATTTTATTCAAAATACGTTTGTTTTCCCCTCCAAGGAGCAGGGAATACCACTGAGTAAATGGTGGGGGAAGGGCAAAGCAAAACTGGTTTATCTTTCTTTGTCAAAACAAAGCTGAATAAGAAGCTTGTGCTACTAAGAAAGTTTGATTGGTGCTATAGGCACAGAGGGAGGGCTCTTCAGTTAGAAACAGAACAACAGTCACACAGTTGCTCTTACTGGTTTTTTTTCCCCTACATGCATAAAATTTTTGGCATTCCCCAACAAAACCCACGAAAACACCTACGTCCAAAAGTTAAATAGGTTTCAAAATCAAATACTTAAAAGGCCAAGAAATGCCACATGTATATAAATGGCCAGAAGAATTCAACTTCTACCTCTCTGTGCCTCCAGCCTGGAGACTGAATGAAGGGAGATTGTGTTAGAAGCAAACAAGCAAGAGCCCCTAAATTATATGAGCACTTAGTTGAAGATTCCAAGTAACTCTTTTATTCATAGGAAGGTGGAATTATATTTCCTATTAGGTTTAGTTATTCAGATTTTTTGGAAGGTTTGCTTCTAATTGAAATGTCATTTAGACTCTCACAGTGACAACTTGCATCTATTCTCCTCATGGCCCCATGTGCATTTTATAGAATTGCAAGCCATGGGACACAGGATCTGTCGCTCTCATTTGCTTATAAATAGCTCAGTCGAGCTACAGCACTGTGAAAATCACCCTTTGCTGTTGAATTCCTTTGGACCCAAAGGAGGATGTTGACACAGTTTCCATGTACTGGTCTAGAGGTACAACAGGCTTTGGCAGCATCCTTTGTATCAACCAGGCTTTGTTAAGCTCCATGAAATTGCCAGAATCCAGTACAGTGATGCTGCCTATAGAATTTGCAAGCGAGCAGCAGTGTTTGTGGAGCGCTTTGAGATGTGAGGCCTCAGGATCTCAGCTGTTCAGGATGCTCAGCTCACAGCTTTTGCCTTCTGTGGCCTTGCCGCCAGTTTTCAGTGTTGAGTTTTTAAGAGGTGCAACCATTTCATTTGTCCACTTTCTATGGGCTTAATTTGACTAAACAAACCTATTTTAAAGCTATTGAAAACTTCAGCTGCAGTGATAGTGTTTCTCTGGTATCATAGATACATGTAAATAGGTATTACGGATTTTGCAAAGAGAGTACCCTTTATTAGAAGCAGAAGCTCTTGCAGTATCCTGAAAATAACTGTCCAGCACCCTGATTTACCTTGTTAAATAAGACTGGTATGTCCGTGAGCTGTCACAAATACAGGCTAACAGATAGACACTGCGACAGACAGCCAAGAAACCATGTATGGGCATCAAACATACCAGAGGGTAGGGATGACAGTGGGGAATGTAACCTCATGAAGTTGCCTGGTTAAGGAAAAATGCCACCTGGCACAAATCCTGGCTGCCATAAGGTTAAAAATAACAAATACTATCCCTATTACATAAGGAAATCTTTCGTCCTTGTTTAATGAGGCACTGAGATGCACTGGAAAGAATAAATATTGGGAGGCTCTGAACTCTTACTTGTGGTGTTAGTGCTTAGGGACGAAAGAGCTGAAAATACCAGGGTTGACTGTAAGCAGGGCTCTGTGTATAAACTGTTGGCATTAAACAGGTGGAATCTGGGTGAAATTCCAGCATCTAAGCATGCTCAGCAGCAGCATCAAACCAGTTCACTTCACTGGTGACATCTCAGCCTAAAGAAGGCCTTCCAGTCCATCACTGTTTGTGATGATTGTATTATTAAAACATAAATACAGAGTATCTGTGTATTCACAGCAGCCTGTCGATGTCTGCAATTCATTGCCCATGTTCTGCTGCTTGTTGCAGTCAAATAGGTGTTGGAGAAGCTGTTGAAGTCATTGTGGATGAACTTGATACTCACCCAGAAATGTGACCTGTTTTCATCTCATCTCAGTTCCAGTCCCATGAAGGAAACACCTGGCTACAGCAGTTTGAAGGGTAAATTCAGTGAAGGTACAGTGAGATGCTGCTCATATCCTTGTCGGAGGCACACACCTCAAAATTAATACAGTCAGTGACAGATGTTTTTATTATCAAAAAGAAAACCCTTTAGATAATTTTTATTTTCAAAGCTTTTAATATGCTGTTTAGTCTCAGAGATGGAAAATCTGCACTGAGTAGATGGTTGCATTATGAATATTGCACCGACATCCTTCTTTCCTTCCTGTACAAGCTCCTGAGCAGATTATAACTCACTTTAACTGGTGTTTAGAAAAGTTCATCTGACTGAATTAGCAAAGAAGATGAGGAGGAAAATAGCTCATCAAAGTTAGGAAATGCAGAAGTTAACTTGTATTTTAAAATAGGCCACATATAGATATCTGAGTCTGTGATATTTAAACAAAACTCATTCAAATATTATCACCTGTGCAGCCATATGGCATGAACTAGCTCTCTGCACTTCACAGTGTCACTTTTCTTTTGAAGATCCAAGACTGCCAACTGCAGAGCACAGTTTGTGAAAGGAAAACTGCAGTCAACTTGACAGTTGTTTCCAGAGATTGGTCCAATCCTCAAAAATACTATTGGCTCTCTAAAAAATCCAGGGATTCCCCCTTTGTTTTCTAAATTATTGTTTTTTATTATTTCAGCTGTCTCTGGACAAAGGGAGGGGGAAAAGTGACTGCAGAGAGATCAAGAGTATCTTTGATGTTGTTTAATGACAAAATACTGACTCTTGTTGAATTACCACGTTAACGCAGAGCAGATAGAATGTCTCTGTTCATTTTCGTTTGGGCTGTGTTTTGAGGGGGGTCCCAGCAGAAGATGAAAGCATGACAGGTGAGTCTTAGTTTATGTTGTTCCCTACCCAACTGTTACAGGTGGTTGCTACTCCAAAAGAAGAACGAAGGGAATGTGAGAAATGCTGTCCTGCAAACAGCACGTCTTGCATGCTTTTCTGCTCTGCTTGTGCTGGTGTTCCCCTTCCTTGAAAACAGAACAGCATTTCAGCCAGCAGAATGTATCAATCAACCTCTATTTGCATCATTGCTGTGGCTGTGGGTCTTGTATACCTCATAAAATTACTTTAATGGTCAAATTAAGCTTTTGACTATACGGCTTGCAAGCCACTGGTGTTTTGAACTGACTGCAGGAACAATTCGGAGGATGCTTGGTTCACTCCCGCATCGATGCTGGCAAAAGGCAACTGAATGCAGGTAATGGAGAACATAACCTTAGAGAGGAAAACAAATTGACTGTAATGTTGAATGATGTGTGAATGATGATTGAGAATGACAGCTACAGCATGCATGCCTTGGTATCAGGCACCGTTGAACTTGCTGACACTTGCATTCTTTTTTTTGAGGTATTCTTTTTCTTGCAAAGTATTTCTAGTTCAGCCAGTTTCAGGAAGATAATATCAGTCCCACAAAACTTACTGCAGAGATTTGAAAATGACAAAATACTGTGTCCTGCTACTGCAACCCCATGGATAAAAATATGCTGTAGCCTTTCAGAGTGACATTTTAATTATCTTGGAGGAAGGCAGACTGATGTCTCATCAGGTTTATCTAGAAAGTCCTACCATTTCTCTGAGACATGACCTTTGCTTAGGTCATCTATCTCATCTTTCTTGCAACTCAACTAGATCACTGTGATGGGCACCAGTTGACATACCTTTGAAGTGGATTCAAAATCTGGCCCAAGCTGTGCTGTGGATAGAAGAAAGTAAAATGCTCATAGTCCTGTTCTGATTGTCAGGATGCTAAGGCTATAATTCAAGTCATTAGGCTTAGTGTATAAAGCCCTTCGTAATCCAAGTCTTAAGAATCTGAAAGGTCACTTGTGGTCCAATAATCCTGAATAGTAAATGTGATGAGCTAGAAGTGACTGTCTGATCCTAAAGCACCTCTTAAAATAAATTCTAGTTTCTGCCCCCAAAACATTGGCACATTATTTCTACATGATCCAAGAGGCTGTGCAAAGAACAAGCAGCTTGACTGTTGCACAGCATCATGCCACAGTGATTTTTGAAATTATTTTAATAACAGGATGTAAGCAATAGACAGGAGGATGCTCAAGATTTTCAAGACAGACACCCTCCCGTGGCTGCAGTGGTCCAGTGGAGAGATCTCTGCTGCAGAACTGCTCATCACCAAGATCCCCCAAATCCTCTGCAAATCTGCCAGTGTAGCTGATCATGTAAATAAAATGAGCAAAGGTGGCTTAGATGGTAGGAACAGCCGGGCTCATCACCTGCTCCTGACAGTAGTGTCGGAGATACAACAGAGTGTTCATACAAGTGATTGGGACAGTGGACATGAGGAGAAGCCAGAGGTGCAGCAGTTGGCATTAAGCTGGCAGGTGCTGAGAAGATCTGTCAGATCCTAGGTAACTGTAGCCCGGCTGTGACCAGCTTGCAGGGATCCAAAAGGCTGTGGCTTTGTGGAGCAGCCCAGGAAGCGTGTTCGGTACCTGGTGGTACAGGAGGGCTGGATGGAAGGGGTCCCGGGGTAGTTTTGTGGGAGAAGAGGACAAGTAGCAATGTGTCAGACTGGGAGGATGCAGGCATGAGGTGATTTGATATTTTACAGGGATGATTCCATATGGAGATTGAGCATATGGTTTGCTGTGTTGAAATTGGAGAGCTCAGCCCTTTACCTCCTTGACATCTCCTCAGGAAGATGCCAGAGGGGAAGGGAAATGGAGGACTGGAAATGCTCAGCCATTTATAGGACCACTTCTAGTGTCCCCTCTTGCTACTTGACCCTCCTTTTCATCCATGTTTTTATGCTGAGGGGAATTAGATTCCAGCTTGGAGGAGAGCTGGATGGCTTTGGTTTTCCTCTTTAACATCTTTTTGCCTTTCAATTTGTTCAGTATTTGGAGTGATTTGATCTTTACATTGTATTTATTTAGTGGTGCTCTGGGTATGGTTTTTTTTAGGCCCTGAAGGGCCTACTTTTCCATACTGTATCAATGTGCAACTTCCGTTAACATCAAGGCATGGTACATGTGTAAAGGTGCACTGAATAGCTGAACTGTTCTTAAATACCTGTGACCTCTTGGCTTTTCTGTATAGAATGATTATAAATTGTTTGTCCTTGCCATGTTTCATCAGAGGATGCTGCCGCACCAGGCAAAGCTGGGGAGGTCTGATCATCCCTTTATTACAGAAGGGAAAAACAGAGGAAAAGAGATTAAAAGATCTGCCAGCAACACAGAGCAATCAGTGGCTGTGCTGAAAATAGAAACCAGGCTCCTGGTTTCCATTCCCCAAATCTGGCCTCTAGGCAACATGACTATATTAAAAATGTAAATGCAAATATAGAAAATATTTCCTTTTTCAAACCTTCCCTGCTAATGTTTTGTGTCCTTTTGATTCCATGCTTCACAGAATAAGCTGGTAGCACTTGGATCAAAAACTCAGGAACCAGATGAGCTGTTCTCACTGAACATTGCGAAGGAAACAGGACTGAACCACCAAAACCTCAGAGTGACCAAAAAGCTCATGACAGAAGGTGGGAGGAGGCTTGTGTCTATTTTGAAACAGAAAAGTATTCAGTAGCTGTAGGCTACTGTTCAAAATACTTTGATTACTGTATTTAAGGAAGCCAAAAGTGATACTGTAGTGACAGTCCCTCAGCCTTTGTATTCTAGAAAATATTCTGTCTTGTAATGCATAGCAGACATGAAGCTGGCAGCTTAGGGACATGCAGGCATTTTAACTGTTTGGCATTAAGTTTGCAGATGATGGGTAAATCAAACCCAACTGAGTCTGAAATGCATAAGCAGAAGAGAGAAGCGAATTGCATCTCACTGAGGTATTGCACAGCTGCAGGGCCTCCTGCTCTTCAAGCCAGAGATGCTGGCAATACCATTACTGGTCTCATTCCTTTGGGTTTGTCCCAGCTTTATTTCTGTTCCCATATTGTTTCTCTATGCGGTAAACAGGCTTGATGATCAAAAAAATAAAAATAGCATGTGGATGCAACCCAACCAAACAGCCAGAGTAAACTTCATGGGAGAAACTGGATTTAGGAATGCAGCCCTGAGTCATGCCAGAGAGAGTCCAATGTTAAAGGCTTTTTTAAGAAGCAATTGGAAAGCAGTCTCCTTTTAAAGACACTTCCCAGTGCTCATTACAGGGCCATAGCACTGCAAATTAGGAGCAAATTGCACCAATCTCACTCCTGTGCATGCGTTTGTATGAGTAGGGTTGTGAGATGTTTCTGCACTTGTTCAGAAATCCCCCACTGGGGTCGGTGATAGCAGCATGGGGTTCACCGTTGTGTCCAGCAAAACTTTGAACGCTGCACAGAGGGGTCATGGACACATTGTCACTAGAGCACTTGAAGTAGAAAGTGAGTGTTATTGGATCCTAGGTAGAGAAATAAGCCCCCCATAGGGTGTCTCAAATTCCTGCTGCTGTTAAAGACAAGCTGCGATAAAAACTAATTGTGAAACTCAGGTGGTGTCAGATCATAGAATCATAGACTAGTTAGGGTTGGAAAGGACCTTAAGATCATTCAGTTCCAAACCCCCTGCCATGGGCAGGGACACCTCACACTAAACCATATCACCCAAGGCTCTGTCCAACCTGGCCT
>JAOEHY010019032.1:0-43919 GCA_025447955.1 Psilopsiagon aurifrons
GATATGAGGAAGAAATTCTTTCCTGTAAGGGTGGTGAGGCACTGGAATGGGTTGGCCAGGGAAGTTGTGAATGCTCCCATCCCTGGAGGTGTTCGAAACCAGGTTGGACATAGCCTTGGGTGGCATGGTTTAGTGTGAGGTGTCCCTGCCCATGGCAGGGGGATTGGAATTGGATGATCTTAAGGTCCTTTCCAACCCTAACTATTCTGTGATTCTATGAAGAGTGTCTTGTGGGACTTCGTAAGTCCCACTAACTCCCACCAAACTCAATAAGTGGTCTTACATGGTGCATAGAATGCAAAACTGGGAGGAGAGGCTGATACACTGGATGATCTGGATCATTGTGCTGCTATTCAGAGGGACCTCAGAGGGCTGGAGAAATAGTCTCACAGGAATGTCATGCAGTTCAACAGAAGGGAAATGCAAAGGTCTGCACTCATAGGGGAGTAACCCTGCACATTGATACAGGCTGGTAGCTGACCAGCTGGAAAGCAGCTCTGTAGAGAAGGCCCTGGGGGCCCTGGTAGGCACCAAATTGACCATGGATCAGCAATGCAAAGCCAATAGCCTCCTGGGCAGAACATCCTCTGCAAGCTGAGGAAGATAATCATTCCTAGTGAAACACTTCTGCAGTGCTGTGGCCAGTGCTGAGCTACCCAGTATAGGAGAGATGCGGATAAGTAAGTTCAGAGAAGCGCCATGAAGGACCATCTGAGAGATAAGGAAAGGCTGAGAGAGCTGGGACTGTTCCGCCTGAGGAAGAGAACATTCACAAGGGCTGGGGGGGAGGAGGGGGAAATCTTGTTATTAATGATAACTTTAAACGTAATGTTTTCGGCTGGAGTGGATCCTGCTTATTTTCTTGTGTCTCTAGAACAGAGGATTGCTCTAGGGAAAAGGAAGATGAAGGGAGACTGTGACAGCATTCAAATATGTATGGTGATTGCTACAGAGAGGAAGAAATCCATTGTTCTTTGTTTCATCTATAGCTATCAAGAGATTATGGTCTTAAATAATTGTAAGGAATGTTTACATTTAATAGTAGGAGAAACCTTATAATAATAACCTAATAACGATAAGTTAATTAACCTAATTTTTCTTGGGAGGCTTTACCCTGAGGCGTGATTAATCAGTTTAGAGAGGTATTTTTTTTAGGTGTGATTAAAATAATATCCAGGACCTGGGCCATGGGCTAAATAACCTGCCAAGGTCCTCTTGTGCCCTACTTTCTATAATTAAATGACACTAGCTCCTAATTCTGGCTATGCTGCAAAATATTCTCACCCCTATTTTCCAAAGGAGTAAACCATTTTGCATTACTGATGATTGTGACACTGAGGTTGATGGGTTAGTCTGAACTAGCTTTATTTATGTAGCTTGAAATACTGCAGCATCAAGAATTTATGTCTGTGGTTCACTAAGGATGTGTTGGATGAACTATTAAACAACAATACTGCTGATGGTACAAAAAAATGGCAGAATCTAACTGTCTCTTCCAAGATGCTAACAACTGGTGAAAGGACTGTATTGTCAGTAAAGGCCTTCTGAAGGGTAAGAAACAGCAAGGAGTGAATCTGCTGAATAAGGAAGGGTCATTTTTACTCCCAAAAATCTTTTTCACGTCATCATCAGCTCATTTTATTTGACCTTCAATCTTCCTCCTCTTATGCCATTAAGATGATCTGATTTGTTTTATTTGTATATATATATTTAAATCTATATCAATATATTCAGAGGATCATCAGTAGATTCTGTTCATTATATACATTTGTAGTTCATAGGCCACTTACTCACAAAGGATAAGAATTTTCCTAGTTGTTCCTGCTCTAAGCAAAGAATGTAAGTGTCTGTCTATGTTAGAAGATATGAATGCTGTCTCTGAAATCTTTAGTAGTACAGCTGAATTTAGAGCTATCCTTAGATAACAAGGTACACATGAAAACAATGAAAAATAGTGAAAACAATACAGGCATATAGTGCCATAAGTAAGTACAGAGTTTAGTTTATGCTTGCTGCATAGGTGGAACAGGTAGAAGAGTCCTGGCTTTTCCTTTGCATCTCTATGCACCCTACACTCTGGGAAACCTCATGAGAGGTTTTGTCTCTTGTAAAGTTTCCCCATGTGTAACATCCACAACGGGTCCATTCGACTTGAGACTGTTTTCCGTTACTGGAGTAACATAGCAGCTTTCCTAGGGCTGAGCATCCCAGTCTGCTGGAAAGCAGGGATTTGGGCTTTTATTCACGAAAAAGCATTCCTTCTCCAATAAAGAAAAAGGCCTTAGCAGCACACAGCTGAAATTCAGGGAACATGGTGGCTAACGTTGTCTTCTAGAGCAATAAACTCTAACCTTGTCAGGATATTTTAATCATGTTTTTTCATGTTGTGAAGGGCAATTCGGTCTTTCAGCAAAATGCATTTATTTCCAGACTATAAAATTGGTATCAGCGATTCAGAGCAACTATTTGGACACCTTTAGAGAAGTATTTTTAGACAACCATTTCTACTCCTGTCAGATACAGGAATCTCTTTGAAAGACGAATACTTTGAAGATTCATGCTGGGTTTTCTGTTCAGAGTAAAGGATGGTATAAATCACACATATGAAATACAAGTGCTCTTGTTCTTCTAAGTGAAAGTCAGGTGATAGGTAGAGGTAAGTCGTCCTGGGTCTTTTAATTGTTATAATCATTTTGAAAATGCACACATCGACATTTTAGAGATTAGGATGCATTTTTTCCAGGAGTTCTTGGATGATCCCATTCAAACCTAGTGGTGCTGCTGCTGTTCCTGCAAGTCCTGGACTGGACTGGCCACCTCTCACAACTACAAGTCCTACAGATCAGCAATACCTGCCCTTGTGATCCAGCAAAGACTTTTCATTGAATACTGATGTCAGCAGGTGCCCTCATCTCCCAAACAAAACATTTTGCAACTCTGGGTAGCCATGACTCTTACATTTCAGTTTCCAGTTAAATTCAGTGGAAACTGGAAGCAGAAAGCCACCATATGCTGCCCATATTCTATTGGTGTATTCTGAATCTTTAATGTCTCTAGGTAGCCACATTTTCACTGCTGAGTGGAGCCAGAATTGCTCAGTCTAAGAAAGGCATTTGCACACCTAGAGGGCTGAGCTGCCCAGCAATGCAGAAGTTGCACCTCTTCACTACTAACTTGAGAAAGATAATAAAATGTGAGGTTGAGGGGCTTTTATATAATCTGACAAGAACTAAAGATTTTAGAATGCACAGACCCAGACATGCATACTCGTTGGTTTTCATTAACGAAATACTTTAAAATAGCCCTTCATAACACTTTTCTAGTTCTCCAGATTTGGCTTGCCCATCTCCAGATATTGTTCCCAAATGCTTTTTAATATAATCTTGTGAGGTATTTAGTCTGACTGGTTCTACTTTTTATATTAATAATTTTCCCCTTAAAGAAATAAATAATTGCCATGACTTAGAATTTTTCTATTTTTTTTATAGACTCTTTGTGTAAATAATGTGAAGGAGCATGTCAGAAGGCAAGAAAGAAGGCCAAATGAATAACAAAAGTTGTTTACAATGCAACTACATTATGTGTTTATTTCATGCATGCTAGATTCATGCTTGCATAATGATTAATCGAGCTGAACTTAACACATGGATGTGGACGTTCATGAGGATGGCAACCTGAAGAAGTCATTGTGCTTGTTCTTGGTTTTACCCAGAATTCAGTAGAGGTTGCACATGCACTTACTGTATGGTGTCGGCCATCAGATGTCAGCTTAATATTGACAACTGGTGTGTTTGTAGTGCTGTCTATAGACATGGTTTTAATTGCTTTCAGCACTGCACTATAGAAGCAGAAAGAAAAATGCTTGAACAGCGGGGCCTGTTTGGGGCTTTACTTTCCTTTAAGAACAGAAATTCTTATATTTTGAAATTTGAAACATTTGTATGTACCTTGGAAGGGGTGTATCTGGCCAGTGTTGACTGTCTGGATGGCAAAACGTATGCACTAAGAACTGGTTTCATCCTTTTAGGGGGAAAAAAAATCACATTGTTATCAAGAAGGACACATAAGTGATTCCCTAGGATAGCTGAAATGCTTCATTTCACTTGTGTTCTTATAGCTAACAAACCAAGATTGTTGTAGGAAACTGCTTAAAAAGCTGTCAGAGCCAGAAGGCCTATCTACGTCAAACAGAACAGGTTTTGGATCAGGCATTAAACACTACAATGTGTGTCACCCTGTCATTATGTGTGTCCTTTCTCATTGACTCCTTTCATAGATTTAACTATTAGGACTGTAAGTCTTCTAGAAAACATCAGGTAATTGGGAAGATTGGTTTATAAAATTGATTGTCTTTGGTTTTCTTTTGTAAGGGTCAGAAATTATGTTATCTTCTTGCCTGAAATTCCAATAAGAAATCCGCTTTGATGGCTAATTCTTGACCTAAATTCTGGGATGGCTTTTGTGTCACCAAGTAGGTGCCTTTAAACAACCTGAACTGCAAAATGTGGACATCATTTGTGGCTGTGCATTGGTTCAAATCCTATATGAACTTGCACACAGCTATCCTGATGTAAACCATTTGAAGACCTTCTCTTGTTTATTCCATCAAGATTTAATAGTCACCAGCAGCTCTCCCTGCTATCAGCAGGATTCATCATTCAGCGTCAGAGACAGTGGTTGGTTTGTCTTGCATCATTTATTTAATATTCCACAAACAGTCCAGTTTCTGTTTCTCATGCTTACACAAGCAGTGAAAACAAAAGCATGGCTTATATTGTCAGGCAAGGAGAACTTAACCCACAGCAAATATCAGTGTTTGATGTTAATCACTTCCTTGTTTTATACCAGAATAAGTCACTGCCTTCAAAAGAATTAGTCCTAGGTCACACCACTGTCAATGCAGAATGAATCCTGTAGTATATGTCTCCTCTGCTTGCAAAGAGACAGAGGAAACCTAATCCTTCATTATTTGTCTGTGACATATTTTGCCAGCCAAAAGGCTGAATCAACTTTTTCCCACAGCACTCTCTGTACTTTTGATGTCAGTCTGACTTCGTCTAACTCACCACACTGAAGCATTCACTGTGACTAATAGCAAAACAACACCCACAGGTTTCACAAAGGAAAATGTTTATCCTTGCCTAACTCTCTGAGATAAACTTTTAATCCAGCTGGTCTGGAATGCTGTAACCTCACAGCTTTTGTCTGGTACATTTCCATTTGCTTCCATGCCCTTTCTCTATTTTCTTTCCAGGATAGTTCCTAGTCAAGAGTTAAAAATTTTGAGATTAAGAGTTTTCTCAAAGTCTTTAAAGAGGAAATTGATTCACATTAGATAGTTAGCAATAAAATTCCCATTGAACATGAGTGATTCATGTGTTCCACTGTACCTAAGCTATGTTCGCCTTAGCTCTTTAGAGCAAAGGCTCCTGGTCCCTGTTACCTGTCTCCAACTACCCTAAAGTTTTCTTTGTTGGTTCAAAGGCTTTCCATTTCCTGCAGTCCTGCAGAGTCATATCAGCACTGGTTTTCTGTGTGGTTAAGGCTGCCTTAAATTCTCTGCACACTGAAGTCAGATTGCAGTCCACTACCTTTACAATACCCAAAATTTCTCCAAAGTAAAGGGAGACCTCAAGTGCTACAATCTGCCATGTTTACAACCCAATGTTAGCATCAGGGAAGGCTGAGGAAGTAAGTGCTTGGGGGTTTTGTTGATTTTTTGGTTTTAATGTTTTCTAGGAAAGTACTCTAAAAAAGGAATTGCTGGGAGTTTGGTTTTCAGGGGATCATCACAGTCAGCAGTAGAAGAGAAACTGAGCAAAAATAAACTCAAGGAATATCAAAATGCTTTCATTGGGGTTTTCAGGTCACTTTTCCAAAATCAGCTTAAAATGGAAGCAGAGCAGCCAAAATGGGAAATTTGGAAAAGGAGATATTTTCCTTGTTTATTTCTGGGCTAGCAAATGTACAGCCTGATTTGGGAACTATAAGTCCATTCTTGTCATCTCACACTTCAATCAGTTGTAGATTCAATGGTAGACTCTATCTCTAGACACTGGGGCAAAACAACAGCATCTTACTGATGCAACTGTGGGAAAGGTTTAGCCTTGCCTTCAGCCTTTATTCTAAAATGCCAATAATAAAGTGTAAAGAGCCTTTGTTTCCAGCACTATTTTGGATTTGGGGATGAATGCTTTAAAAAAAGGACAGCTGTGGGAGAGGCTTGTTTGACAGCAGGTATCGCTGATTAACACAACAGCAGTTTCCTTTCAGAGTAGAATCAGGCTTCGAAGGACAAGGGCCATTTGGAAAAGGACACTAAACACTGTGATATTCCTCATGTATTTTTCATTACCAGTATTTTCAGTACTATTCCTATTAAACCAATTTATTTTTTAATAGGTATTAGTCTTACTCTCACCCCAAATGTAATGGCTTTCATACGGCTATCTTTATTTCTTGATAAAGAGTCTGAGAGAAATTTAAGACCATTATGTTTTGCTATTGCTTTCCTTTTCCACTGCACTACAAAAGGGGGAAAATGATTTGCAAACTCTTGTTTCTTTCTTCCACCTGCGGCCACAGCTTGAAAATTCAGAGGAACACACACTTGGATAAGATTAAAACCAAAAAGCTTCTCTGTTTCTCTTGTGCAGTCTGTTGTTATAACACTGTAGAATGCACTGCAGAAGGGTCACCTGTACACAAATCATAACAATTGCCAGTTCTATTGGAAAGAGACATGGAGTACATACTGCAGGTAATTGCTGGGACATGCGTACAGTTGATCAGATGAAACCAGCAGTGAAGTGTGTCAGAAAAGATGAACTGCTGTCAGCCCTGCAAACATAATTATTGCTCACTCAGCTTTGACATTCTACTTTGGATAAAAGCCATTATCTAGAGCGATAAAAACAGCTGTGCAGAGCACCACCCTAAGCTCACTTAGCAGAGGTGCAGACTTCTTCATTCTGTTTTCCTTAAAATGCAGTTAAACTCTTTCCAATGCTGCAGAGCAGCTTTGATGAATGATTTACCCCCCCTACCATTACTCCTAATAAGTTGTGTAATTTGTTAAGGGAAGTACTCGTAGTTCTTCTTCTTTGGCTGTCCTGCACTGACTTAGGTAGAAATACTGAGATACTTTGAGGAAAATTATCAGAAGTTGCTCTCACTTTAGAGGTTCAAGATTTAGGGTGCTGCTACCCTAAAACTCAGTCATGCTCTCAGATGCTTCCAGACCAGGTGTCAGCTGGAATTTTTTGTCACTGGGAAGTTATCTATGATAGGACAAGGGGTAGTGGGTTCAAACTTAATCAGGGGAAGTTCAGGCTAGATGTAAGGAAGAAACTCTTCACTGTTAGGGTGATGAGGAACTGTAACAGGTTGCCCAAAGAAGTGGTAAATGCTCCATCCCTGGCAGTGCTCAAGACTGGGTTGAGCAGAGCCTTGGGGAACATGGTCTAATGTGAGGCATCCCTGCCTGTGGCAGGGGGGTTGGAAATAGATGATCTTGAGGTCCTTTCTAGCCCTAACTATTCTGTGATTCTATGTGTAATGCCTGGTCCCCATATAATGGCTTATGTGAATTAGGAGACAGTTATTTAGAATTCAGATACCCATGTACGTAATGCAAAGGGGAAAAAAATAGCATTTGGTAAGGGTTGCTTTAAAAAACAACTCAACAGGAATTGTTTCTGTAATTCTTAATATCTAGGATGTTGTGAGTGTGCTTCCTCATTTCAGAGTAATTTGTTATAAGTCTTCCTTTAGATGCTGTAACATTTATTAGGAGTTATTTATTCTCTAGTGGCTTTAAATGGAATGGGGCTTCTGTTGAATGTAAGGGAGATCAACTTCTGCACAAAGTGTAGGGGAAATTTTAGTGTCAGATTGGGATTAAAGAGTCCAAAATATGGAAATGCAGAAAGGGAAACTCCACAGTTGCTTTGTACTCCCTTCTGAGCAGTGAGAGGAAGACTACCTTCAATCACTTCCTTTCTTAAGCTACCCTGACTACCATGGGCTGCTCCCAGTGTGTTCTCTGTGGTGCAGGCATTTGTGCTGTGTCTTGGTTTTTTGCTGGGTTTTTGTTTTTTTTTTTTCGTGGGTTGTTGCAGGATCTACTCCTGGTTTGACAACACAGTCAATTAAAAGTAATTCTGTAGTACATATATTATGGTTTCAAGGTTATGTATATTTGGAGAAGAAGAAAGATCCCTCTTTGAGCCTTTCATATTTACTTAAACACACCAAAAGAGGTGATGCTTTTGGACAATAAAATAATGACATCTGGAAAGTTTGGCTTTATATTTCTCCTTGTAATTACCATGCGATACAGTCGTCTCCAAGTAGAGGGAGAAGGTACCTAACTAGCACACAGAAAACACTGAATAAAGAGGGTTATTTGCATCAAAGGATAAAACTGTTCATTCTAAGTAGGAACACTTCAGGTATCTGTAATAGCATCCTGTGTGCCAAATGACAAAAGAGTGCTGTGTTGCTCAAAGCACAGGAAACATGATCACCAGATTTCATTGTGTGGTTCAGGATCAGTTCCTAGATGAGGGTCAGGGAGTTCAGGAGATTACCCTGTAGCCATGGAAAAGTTACTAAAAATTGAGGATCCTTGACCCATCGCTCTCCATTCGCCTGTATCGATGGGGTATGACTCTACTGCTGACATTGTCCTAGGCACATGTAGTCACTTTAATATCTATAAAAAGACAAACATCCACAAAAGGTTATCAAAGAATATGTTTTCTTCTATGAAGATTATGACTGAGTCCTAAATTTTAGACAAACTCAAGGGCAGTTTGAGGAGATATGCTGAAAATTATTTGCCATTTGGGGCTGCTTGATGGCACTAGCAGGGTTATGCATTTGCTTGATCGCTGCTCTGCACCATTCAGTTTCTGTCAACCCTCATCTGCCTGATGTGATATGATATGATTTTCCTGAAAGATTTTTTCTAACACACCATGATGCAAATGTCTTGCCACAGTTGATAGTTGCCTTACCAAATTGTATAGTTCAAACCACCTATGAACAACTTAATCAGACATTTAATTTCCTACATTTCTAATGGATTCACTGAGAAGAAAAGCAAGAAGGGAATAGATGTTTTTCTAATATCAAATTAAACTCTTGTTCTGAATATTCAAGATACATATTTCTGAATGATGTCTTGAGCTAGAACAATTGATTAGAAGAAGTGTCATTGTTCAGAGGGAAAATGTTCTTTGTTTTATAAATCATTAGCAGTGCAGGAGCCATAGGCTTGTTAGGATATTCTGCAATAAGATGGAGAAAACAATGTCTAAGACCAGTTACTCTCACTGAGTATGAGAAATTCTTTGGGGTACACCCTGTGTTTTGTTAGGACTAACCTGTCTGGCAGGATTTCATGTGCATTAAAGCCCAGACTGTGTCCTCAAGTACCCATTGAACACCTCTAATGTCTGCTCTGAAGCAGCAAGCCTGGGCTTCTTAAAAGATCTCACCTTTGCTAGAGGCATAAATAAAATCTGAGCTCTTGAAGAATCAGACAGTGTTTCCATGGGAGCTGTGCATAGCTGAATTGGTTCTAAAAACAAAATCAGGAGGTAACAGTGACATAAGCAGATTTTTTCATATTTAGCAAATCAGATGTAAGTGGGGTAAAGCTCTGCTCTTGATCTTCTCCGGTGTCTTTCGGTAAAATGCATATGTAGATCACTCCAGATGTATTTGTACATTGGACAATATATAATATCAGGGACAGATGAGCTTTCTTGAACGTCATAGCAGCAGTTTGGGCACCTTTGTGGCACAAGCTGGTTTCCAATCAGTGTTGGTGGAGAAGCTTCTACAATCTAAACCAAACAAAAACCCCTCTTTCACTCCATTCAATAGTTGGACTGAGGAGAAGTCAGAAGGAATGAACCCGGGGAATAAAAAAACTCCTTACGAGATGATTTAACAATAAGGCAACAATGATTTCAGTTTAATGAGTTGGAAGCAGTGCCAACTATGAATGTTCACGTGCTTCCTCTCCCTGTGGAGACTGTGCTGTGAACTCAATCAGACAACTGCTCTAGGTGGGAAAATCACTGCCAGTGCCAAATGTTTGTTTGTTAAGTTGGCCAAGTTCCCTGTTATAGTTCACAGTATGGTCCCACAAATAATTGATCTGGCGTGACAAAGAGGAATCTCTGCTGAGGGATCGAAGTGGGCAAGAGGCAGTACAGAGATACAGGTACTGACTAGTTTTGCTGCCAGGAACTTCGATTTGTAAAATCATGGTCTCAACTGTAGACAGTAGCCTAAGCAAGGGGGGTTTGAGAAGAGAGAGAGGGCAATAGGGTTTCTGAGACATTTTAGTTACAAAACCCAACCTTGTGGCAAGATGCTATTTTTAGTTAAACAACTAATAATAAATCAAAATGCTTATTCAAACCTAATTAACCAATAATAATTACCATAGCAACCAGTTCTTTATGTAACACACGCTGAAAACACTCTTAAAGAAGCACAACAGCTTCACTTTCCCAGTTTTCCCCAAACAGACAAGAACTACTCTAATCCTGTGTTGAAGACAATCCAAAATTAGAAAACAAAATAGAAAAACAATTAAATAATTCCCATAGGCTCATTTCAGAAATTAATGAAATTCCTGCTCTTTAGGACTGATCTGCCTTGAGAATGTCCAACTGGAGATTGCATTGGAAACAATTTCTTCACTTTTCAGCTGTGTTTTGCCAAGTTCAGCCCCAGCACTGCTCTCTGTGCAGCAGAACAAAATAACCTGCTGAAGAGGTTCATAATAGGATTATTTCTGCAGAGCATACTAAGGTTTGCTTCTGTAGCAACACTTCCATTCAGTGTCCTCCTGGATTTCAGAATTGTTTCTAAACTTTTTTAGCTTTCTCTCCTCCACTTCCACAGTGCTATCCATGTGAATGTATGCTACTGTTGGATCAGCTATTCATAATGAAAAATGTCTGTAGCAATTATTGTCTTTTAGGGCTAGCTATGAACTCATTTCCAATCTGTTGGGTTTGTTCCCATGTATTCACATTTTCTCAGGTTACAGGCTCTTTGGAAGTGCTGGGATCAGTAACTCAGTCAATCAGTACACTCTCCATACATGTTGACTAGTGGCAGGTCTTCGAAAGCACTGAATAAGGAAACTCTACAGCCAGCTTAATGGCTTTATAACCCCTGATGGAAAATTGTACCTTTTCAAAGAGGAAACTCATGGCAAAATTGAAACACAATTTAGTTACGGGTTTTGAAGTTTTGAAACTTCTGGAATCTGCAAACTGTTCCTTAACTTCCTCCCAGTTGTTCATAAACTCACAGGATTCTGTGTAAGGTCCAAATCATGGCAAACTGAATTAGGTGCTCTTAATAGCAGAAATGCTTACAAATTGTTGGTGTGCTTAGCCCAGCTCTGCTCTCAGTAACTCACCTGTATCCTTCTGAATTTCCTGTTTCCTGAACTACATTCAATTCTGTTAAAAAGCTGCCTGTTGCTGATTCACCTGCCACTTTGCCTCAGACTTGTAAGCTAGTTTACAGTCTTTCCAATTAAGTTCCCTTTTCCTGTTCTCTTACATTACTATCTTGTATCTGCTCTGATTGATGCTTCTTCCTGACCAGCTATGTCCAGTGCCTTTTAATTGTTTCTTTGAGATCTGGTGTTTCCCAGATCAACTCACAATATTATCTTGGTTTCAGATGTCTTGGCAAAGCCCTGTTTATGCAATGAGAGACAGATAAAAATGAAATTATTTGAAATAAAGTGTACTGTCCAGCTTAATCTTGGCTTTCTTGTCTGACCTGTGGCCTCTCCTTCCATTGCCTTTGGTTTTGCTAGTTTTCATGTTAATTTTGCAAAGGGTTCTGAGGTGCTTGTATGAAGGACACTTTATAAATGTAAATTAATTTGACAAGTAAGAGATTTCTCTGTGAATTAAGCTATTAATCACATCCTATGAGAAATATGAGAATCAGAGTTTTGGAGTAAAAATTTTAATGATTGCTTTTAATTATCTGCATGGTCTTGTCAACTACTTTCTTTAGCTATGTTCCTCCTATTATGCAATTATTTACAACTGCAGGTTCAGCAGGGACAGTGCTGATCCTTAAACGTGCTCCCAAGCAGCATGGTGAAGGGTACCTTCTTGTTTCCATTACTATGTATTCAAGAAGCAGACTGCCTATTTAACCTCAAAACATATCACTCATGGCTTTTTAAGTTCACTTGCCTTCTCTGCTCAGTTGCTTATTTGTGTGCTGTGCAAAGTACAGATGGACCTCGCACATAAATCACTCAAAAATGCTGTGGAAAGATTTTCTTTTTTCTCATGGTATACCATGGCTTTCCTGCTGTGTGATCATTGATTATCTTCAGGTCAATCAAAAAGATGTGAAACTGTGTCCATCATATAAAATCAGTCTGCCCTAGCTTGTGGCCCTGTTACGACAGTAGAAATCCTGCAAGACCTCTGGAGTTGGCCACAGTAAACTGTAGAAAAAAGAGTGTCAATGAGAGATTCAGCTCTTATACATCTTTTTCATGCTTTTGTTAACAAGAGCAGTAGATTAGCATCCTTGCAAGGCATAGTGCTTTACTTTTTAGATTGTTTTCAGTCAGACTGCTATGTATAAGAAAAGCAGATTCTGCCTCTGCTTAAACTGTTGTTTTGCCTGTAACATGTTTTCCGTAATTCCCTTTGTCCAAATCAAATTATGTGTTCATGAAATCTAATTGAAGGCCAAATTCTACTGCATCTGCTCTAAGGAGATCTGCTCAAGTGAGTGGCACTAGTCCTGAGCATTAGCAGAAGTGGGTGACTGAGCTGGGTTCATGGGGAATTTGCAATTGAATTTGCAAGCAAATAAGAGCTTCCTGCCACTGCTTTCACTGTTGACAAGCACATTTCAGATGTTGTGAAAGGCTTTTCTTTTTTTCACCCTGTATTCTAGCTTTCCATGTGTGTAAGCATTGATTATCTTCAAGTCAGTCAAAAAGGTATGAAATGTAGACTGCTCCAGCCACCTACAGCTGCTTTCAGTTGTTCTCCTCAACGACATAATTCTGAACTGGTCTTATCGAATGTCAGCTCATCATATGGCTCTTAGTAGGCGGCACCAGAAAGGAGTTATCTCATGAGCTGATTTATTGCATTTGCTGTTTTATCTTGGAGCAAAGGCAGAAAGTGTCTGGGGCAACCTGTTTCTGGTAAAACAGGGTAAAGTAGATAACAGGGAAGAAGCAGTAAGCCCAGAAGTGAAATAGTGATAAAACAGTGAGACTAAATAGTCTCAAATTTGTCCCTTTTAAAAAATAAAAGGGATAATGCTATAAGTCAGTAAAATGAGTAAGAGGAAGATGAATTGGGAATAATTAGTCACTGTTTCCAAGCATGACAAGGCCCTCAAATGATAAGGCTGTGAATTAAAGCAAAAAAAAAAAAACCAAAAAAAAACCCAAAGGAAACGTTTTTATCACAAAGTGCCTAATAGCACTGTAGAAATCTTTGTCATTGAAAGCTATAAGGCCAAAGGTACAATTAACCTTGCAGTCAGAAAGGTATCAGAAAAAACTGAGTGTAGAGTATGCCACCTCCAGCTCAGAGATGCTGTGAACCACAGAATCTTGAATGCCAGGAAGATGCAGGGATCATGCTAATTGTACCCTATTTCTCACAAGCTTTACCTAGACATCTATTACTAGCAAAGGTTAAACGAAAATTCGGCTGGAGCCAGGATATAAATTCTTATTTAATCATGGCATATAAATTGTAGATGATTATCCTATACTATTATAGAACAATACTCCAAATTCAGAAATACGGTAATACGTGTAGCTAAAGCATCTGCCAGATGCATTTAGTTTGATATCAAATCTTACTTTCAAACCCACATGAATGTGAGGAGTGAGACCTGGAGAACTGAGGCAAAGCATCACAATGAGATTAGGTGGTTTTGCTACTAGTGCAAAAATGCAGCCTCTAGCCCACAGTGTTCTGCAACCACCAGTTCTGGAGTGTTCAAGAATGTTTCGACAAAACATCTCTGAATGCTTGCTTTATTCTCGTACTCATATATACTGTTTATCCTTGTACTCCTACCTGGGCACTCTGTTTTCTGCTATCAGAGGCAGCATCCTGCATGATGAATGCTTGATCTGCCCCGACGTAGCTGTTCTTATGTCATGATCCTGGTGGCTTTGCTGGGGAGGTGATGTGGCCACAGGGTAATGTAGCCTCCTCCTGCTCCATGGCTGGTCTGTTGGTGGGAGAGAAGTGTGATCCCACAAGGCAGGGTGCACTCAAGAGGGACCTCATCAACATGGTGGTTCTGACTGGACCTTGTCAGTATGATGGGGAACTGCAGTTTACCAAATCTCGTCTGGTTCACTGTGTCCCAATGACTTCAGTAGTTAAGGTAGCAGTCAAAGAAGCTTGGCCTTATATGCTGCATTTGAACATTATTAATGACTTCTGGGCTTATTTTTGACTCTTGACCCTCTCACAAGTTAGAAAAAACAGGCTGGATGAAGTGGAACCTGAGAGGAGTTCACATGAATTTGCAACCGGCAACAAAGATGAGGGAGGTGTTGCATGAAGCTGCTGAAACTGCAGCTCTTGTGTTCTGTCTCTAGGATATGAAGATATTGAAAGTTTCTCACTCAGTTTCCCACACAGTCTCCTCTTCAATGGTGTCAATGTGCCCTGTCTTACAAATATCCAGAGCACAAAGAAGTATCAATGAAAGACAAATCCCCTTTGGCTCTTTAAAGTTCATACTGCGAAGGAGAAGCTGTGACACACCCTGTACAAGGAAAAAGAGTGCAGCTCTGATGTAGGCCTCGGTGAAGAAAAGGTCTGTGTACACAGGCACAAGAATGCAAGAATTTGTTTATCCTTTCTGCCTCTCCTGTTGAGTGATTCAGAATTCAGACTGTGCAAGATTATGCTTGGCATCAGCTGAAAATGGATTTATTTAATTTGGCCAATAATAACAGCATAACTATTACCACTGATATTAATTCTTAGCTAACTGATGCTCTTTGTTTTCCTTAGTATGGCTTTCTTCTCAAATTAAGCCACGGAACAAATCACAGAGTTGCTTTTGCAAAAGAGCCAGTGCAAAACTAAATTGTTAATTATGTTTGTAATCATTCCTGTCTAAAGCCCTGCATGTCATTCCTTGGAAATATCATTTGTGGGTCATCTAGATTTTAATGCCCCCAAATGCTGCATATTACTCTCTTAAGGCAGATAGAATTTTACACTTTTGATGCCTGTAATTAAGATCCAAGAGATTCTTCTACACAAACTTTCCTAACCATTATTTTTACAGCCTGTATGACTGCAGAGTAGTCGTTCTGTATCTCTTTCTTTTTCTCTTTCTCTTTCTAAACAGATATTGTTTCTTCCCCTGTCTGATCAAACCTTATTTGTTGTTTATTGCAGATAGCAGCTCAGGCAGTGTTGTTTATGTGTATGAACACTGCAGGAATCTTCATTAGCTACCTGTCAGACAGAGCACAACGTCAAGCCTTCCTGGAGACCAGAAGATGTGTAGAAGCCAGACTGAGACTAGAGACAGAAAATCAGAGACAGGTATTGAACAAACAATCCTATCCTTTTATTAATTGGATTTTATAATTGCACAAGACTGGGCTTGCTGACTACCATGTGGTGGCATCTGATTTGTGCAGGTTAAGTGAGTTTCATGCTGTTATTTTGCTGGTATGTATCAAACTGATGTGACATCTTAAAGATCTTCACTGGGAAACAGTATGACTAGAGAATGGCTGTTCATTGTCCTTTTCCATATGAGAAGAGGCCATCAAATGAAACAGCAACTGATAACTGTCTAAAATTGGTTCTTTACAAGAGGGGTTAAACTGGGGAACTTCATGTTTCAGTGTTGTGGATACTAAAACTCATATCAGTTCAATGAAAACTAAGCAAGTTCATGGAGGTGAACTCTAGGCAGAGAAAATGCTAAAACATCACCTCTGGCTCACAGATGAATTTTTGGACCTGAGACGTCATTGCAGGGAAGTATCACTATCTGCTTTCTCTGTTCTTAATACTTCCCTAAAATCTGCTTTTGGCTACTGTGTGCAGCAGCATACTGGGTTAGGTAAACTTTTTATTCAAGCAGATATGGCTGTTCTTAGGTACATCATCTTTTCCAGTACAGAATAAGAGGCATTGAATCAAAAAAAGTTTGCTGCTATTTTTTTTATACCAAGGGAACATAAATGAGATGTAGCATGCCATATATGTTTGGCATTCCGACTGAAATATCAGAAAGCTCCCTGCTGTTTAAAAACTTGCATAAAGATCAAAATCCAACCTGTGTGTATATATACATATGTTACACTGCTATTTCATGAACTCAACCATTCATTTTATCCAGTTGTATAATACATACTTACTTCTTCAAAGTCACACAGAGATCTGGGAAGACGTCATATTCTAGACTTTACTGACTAGTGACTCAGTATTAATGCATGACTGTGCTGAATAATTCAGGTTTCTTGTGCCAGAACACCAGATGTTGCAATAGGATGAGGGATGATGGTTTTAAACTAGAACGAGTGAGATTCAGGCTGGATGTGAGGACAGCATTCTTTACAATAAGTCTGGTGAAATACTGGTACAGGTTGTCCAGAGAGGTGGTGGCTGTGCTATTCTTGGAGACATTCAAGGCCAGGATGGATGTGTTTGTAAGCAGCCTGATCTAGTTGAAGATGTCCCTTCCAATTGGAGGGGGTTTGGACTACATGAACTTTGAAGGTCCCTTCAAACTAAAACCATTCTATGTCTCTATGATCTTTCCAGCCATTGCTGACTGAAGAGGCTTGGAGGGATGTTATCGGGGATGTTCTGTTCTCATTTTGTCTGGAGAAACATGTTTTTATATTTTTGGGGTTTTTTTGGAGGTTTTTGTTCATTTTTCTTCCTTTCTAATCTCTTATAAACTAATATTTTATAAACTTCACTTTCATAATTTTGGGATGGGAAGTTTGCTGTAAAAAATCTTTATAAAACACTAGCAATAGTTTCCCCCTTTCCAGATGATTCTGAGAATTTCCTATTAGAATTGTTTACTGAAATTTTATTTCCTATTGGGAAATTTAAGGCAGATTTTTTCCACTTGGTGGGTTTAGAAAGAATCAGACTTTGATTTTTTTGTTTGGTTTTTTTTGTTTGTTTGTTTTTTTCTTTTTTTGGTGAGGGGTGAAGTATGAGTTGGCTCTTAAATACTTGTTTTTAATCAGTTAATGTTGAACGCTGCATTTTGTCATGGCTAAGTGCGTTGCAAGGCTTCAGGGTTGTGCTGTCCCTTGAAGGCAGAACTTACTGAAGAATTACCTCATTGAAGTTGAGACTCGCCCGTAACCAAACCAAGTAGTGTGTCACAGGTATCATATGACTGGAAATGCCTATGGGAAAATGTATTTGGGCCAAGAAAAATGGCCACAGGAAAAAAAAGACAGGCACTGGAGACACCAAATGAAGCTTCTCTTCTAAAAGGGGATTTAATGATAAGCTGACTCAAAATTTAGGAATGAAATATTCTGAAATATTTCTTATTAGTCTTGTTGGAACTTTGAAGCTGTGCTTTTATGCATACCTATAAATATATATATATATATAAAAATAATAATCCAAGTATTATTATTTTAAACTTTTAATTTTTATTTGGGAAACAAGCACAAAATACTCCAATACTGGAATGTCTTGAATGGAGAGCCTGTTTCCCTCAGTCTTCTACTTTTTCCTTTGCCTCTGAAGTAGTAGCTCACTTAAATGATTTCTAAACATGTCTTGTTTAAGAAGACTGGCAATACCACTGCTTTTCTTCAATAGTTTGTTTATGCTTACTTGACCAATATCCATAGGCAGTAATTCAGTGAGTGTTAGCATTTTTCTATCATCTTGAAGTCATGTATTTCGTGATTCAGAGAGTCTGTAGCTGACATTACTGTAAAGCTTATATTACCTGTTAATGCATATCACATTTCTAAAAGTAAGGATTAAATACTGATGAAGCCCTAATAAATGCATTCTGTGACTTTCTTGAAAATAGCTCTGATAAATGAAGGGTGAAGGAATGCATGAAAAAAAGTGTGTGCAGGCAAATTGTAGTGATGTAGCTTACTAAAATTACTAAAAATATGCCCGAGGAGATAAAAATGTGCAAAGAAAGTAGAGCAATAAATATTTGTGTAATTCTTCCAGATAGTAATTTCCAGGAATTACAAATTCTGTTCCACTTTGTATTTCTCCTCCAGTTCCCATAAAGGGGATAAACATAAGGTTTCTTACAGCAGGGTCAAGCTTTTTGTGGCTTTCATTGGTGGCACTGCTACTTTTCATAGTAAAGGATGACATCATAATAAAAATCTCTCAAGATCTGTTTCCATCCCACACAGTTCCACTTCTTAAACCAAAACTAATAGATAATTACAATTGGGTAGTTGTATTGACATATCATACATATGATGCACCTCATGAAGTATGACAGCTTGCCAGATAGGTCCAATAAGGTCTGGTTTTGTCATTCGTTTGAATCAGAAGACCAGTAACATTAAAGTAAGAGAAAAGAACATGAGTTAAAAAATACAAGAAGGAATGGTATGCTTTTCCACAAGCAAATGCAGAATAACACTCCAATTTTTAATAAAGTTCATATAAATGCTTCAGATACAGAATCATGGAATTGCATTTTGTGGTCAAAACCAAGGTATTTTTATGTATTTCTAGATCAATTTCGTGTAGATAATATGATTTTTTTTTCAGTGGAAGCAGTTTCATTTGTTTGCTGTCTTATTTTTTGTAAAATGTGTTGAAAAAAGAATCTTACAAGGAGTGAAAAATTCTTTTGTATTGCTGTGAGCTGAAATTGAACAGTTAGGTGCGATGGTTTGTTTTCCAGATATCATTTTTCTCTATCAGTGTCTTCCTTCTTTTTCAAGGATTTTCAAGGTTTAAGGACTCCTTGCTCTATTTCAGTATTGCTGTGAGGTTTTCCAGTTTGACAGTCGAAGTCTTTTTTAAGGAGCCTGGCCAAAGTTTTTGAAGGCTTTAAAAGACACAATTTCCAGTTTCTGTTTCCAAAACACCATACATTAAGCTCCTACATCTTTTTTTCACCCTTCCTCCTTCATCACCATATACTTTCAACAAATCTTTGAGTAAAATTTCCTGAAGTATTTCAGAAAGTCAGGAGCTTCAGTAGCATTTTCAAAAGTGACTGATTCATCAAGGAACTGATTATTTTCATTATTACTTTTTCATTTTTAAGCACCTGGCATTGTTAACAAGTACATATTAGCATTTTCAATTACAATGAATTTTGTAACTCTAATTACTCTATTAATAAACTGAACATTATTGTAGGTACAAAAGCAAATTACTCCAGCAGTCATTGCTAATGATGTTTATGCACTTAACTGCATGGTATTTTCTGTGTGACACCGTTTGGAAATCCCAGTGCTCTGTGAAACTGAAGGAACATCTGTTTCTACTTCTTTCCCAGTTTTCACTAGAATATTAGAATTTTGGTGAAGATCTAAAGCATTTCAGAGCTCAGCTTAAATAAATGAGGCTCCACTGCTAATGAGTACAAGATCAAATGTATCATAGAAAGATAGAATATGAGAGAAGCAAGCTAGAGAAGACAGCACAGGCAAAATAATATGTAGTAAAACCAGCCTCAGTTTACCCGTTATTGATCAAATCATTAATTTAAATATTTTTCTAATAAACTGTAGCTAGGTGCTTGTGCTTAAGATATGTACCTACATCAACCAATCAAAAATGGCAGCCATTAAAATGTCCTCCATTTTTGTGTTCAACACATTGTAATTATGAATAAGCAATAAACATGAGGTTCTCAGATTTCTGAAGTCCATTTTGTCAAGGGAAACAAGAAAAGCTTCTACAGGAACGTTGCTGATAAATGGAACAATAGGGAAAATGTGGGCCCCCTCTGGAAGGAAACAGGAGACTTGGTTACCCAGGACATGGAGGAGGCTGAGGTACTTAATAACATTTTTGCCTTGGTTTTCACTGGCAAGAGCTCCAGCCACACTGCCCAAATCACAGAAGGCAAAGGGAGGGACTGGGGGAAGAATGAAGAACTGCCTGCTGATGGAGATCAGGTTCAAGAACATCTAAGGAACCAGAAGGTGTTTAAGACCTGATGAGATGCAACTGCAGGTCCTGAAAGAAGAGGTGGATAAGTGGCCAAGGCACTGTCCATCATATTTGAGAAGTCATGGCAGCCTGGTGAAGTTCCCACTTATTGGAAAAGGGGAAACATAATGCCCATTCTTAAAAAGGGAAAAAAGGAAGACCTGGGAACTATAGTCAGTCTCATCTTGATGCCCAGCAAGATCAAGGAGCAAATTCTCCTGGAAATAAGGCACATAGACAATAAGGAGGTGATTTATGACAGCCAACAGTGCTTCACTAAGGAAAAATTGTGCCTGACGAATTTGGTGCCCTTCTATAATGGGGTTACAGCTTTGGTGGATAAAGGAAGAGTAACTGCTATCGTCTACCTGGACTTGTGCAAAGCATTTGACTTCCCTGTCTTTAAATTGGAAAGACATGGATTTGACAGGTAGATCACTTGGTGGATAGGGAATTGGCTACAGGCTCACACTCAAAGAGCTGTGGTTAACAGCTCAATGTCTGATTGGAGATTGGTAGCTAATGTTGTCTCTCAAGAGTTGATATTGGGACTGGTGCTGTTTGACATCTTTGTTGGCAACTTGGACAATGGGGTTGACTGCACCCTCAGTCAAGTTTGTTTGCTGACATCAAGCTGTGTGGTGCAATCAACCATTCTTGATTCCATGGTTTCACTTCAACAGTATTATCATTTTCTACCACCTGTGTGGAATTTTGGGTCAATATGTTGATTTGATATCTGTATGTTTCAAAAAGGCTGACATCCAGCACTGTACTTTGTTAATAACCACTTCAAAAACATTGTCTTACTTTTTAGCTTGATTTTATCATAAAGACACAGCAGGTAATTCTGCTTTCATAACATCTGGAAAATGAAAATAGAAAGTATAACTTTCTTAATTAGATACTGCAAAACTTTCAAAAACAATGAGTATGCAGTTCTCATTGTGAAAAAACTGTGAAATTGCCTTAATGAAGAACAGGAACCTGCATTAAATTTCATTTTCATTTCTATTTTTCATCATACAAAATCCCTAATTTTTAGATGAATGACATATTAAATCCAGGCACATATTGAAGTGATGACTTTATAAAGAATTGAAACCATAATCTATCTCTGGTGCTCTTAACAGTTCTTTCTCCAGCAATTCATATTAATTTGAAACTTGTCTAACATTTTAAACCCTCAAATATTATAATTTGATTATAAAGTCTTTCAGATAACTGTCACTCTGCCTGTTCCTCCACCACATACAAACAAGTTATACATAGCTGAAATCAAGTTTTGTGACAGAAAGTTAATATTTGACTTACAAAATTGCTTGTGACTGAAGATGGAAATAGAGGCTTAAAATAACTAGGAAGGGTACATCCCAGAAGCTAAGTAGCTAAATGGCTTTAAAAATCAGTCCAGCTCCTAGTTCTTATCTTGTAATAAAATTGCAATGTTACAGCATTGCTGTTTGTAGAAAAGTCATTTTACTTATAAGATTTATATGTCATGGACACACTTCTACTCTCCATCCAAGACCTCAGTCAACCAGTGAGACTAATGAAGTCTGGATAAAGCAATAAGGAGATATTGGTGGGTGGCTGCTTTCAAGCTAAGCAAAGTTGTTAGACTGTTTCCTACTAACACAAATAACCTGTGAAATTGGACTAGTTTTCAAAGGAAAAATAACATAAAGCCCCTCTGAAACATTTTATTTACATTATTTCTGGCAGATTTAGAGCACCAGATAGCATCTTGTGGAAGAAGGATCTTCTCTGCAGTTGTTTGAGATGACAGGTTAAATCAGTCTAGATCTGTGTGGTGCTTATGTTTGTCCTTTGTCAAGGTGTTAGTTCTTATTCTCACTGTAGCAGGCTCTTCATCATTCATGAAAAGAAAATTCCTTACCTGGCCTGCAGAACTCATCAGCAAAGCTGCACTGTCACTGCTGGGCTGAACTATTGGGAGGGACTAAACTCAAATCAAAAATAAATCCTCTAGGTTTTAAGCCCTAAGTCAAATAAAGAAAAGTATTTTACTTTAGCACTCCATTTCTGTCATCTCAGTGGTTACCTACTGTTAGAAACTACTAAAGGTGCAATGCATTAGTCTCTTTAGCTGTCCCGTTTACATTCTTCTCCAACAGTATTAAGCAGGCAGACCCCTTTCTTTGCAGGTATCAACTAAAATTCCACCAAGAGAAGGTCCTCTTATATGAAAATAAAGCTCCTTCTTGATGTCTACTTTAAGCCTTATGCATATTTCCTTTGGGTGTCCAGCATCCTGGCAGAGAAAACACAGATGAAAGCTAGAAGAAAAAGCAACTAAGAGAGTTGGTGGGGAACAACCACTGTCTGTCTGTACTCAGGCAAGAGGGTTCTGTCTGGCAGCATGCCTAATCCAACGGGCTTCTGAAGATGCAAGAGTCCTCTATGAGAGCACCCTAGCAGACAATTTCTCCCTGCGAGTTCTATCACTGGCTTACTGAACACCCACTTTCCATCTAATCTTTCTCATGAGAGATTCCACAAATTCAATTAAAGCCCATTTTGAAAGTTAAAACAGTTTGGATATTATTCATTCAACTTCCACAAAGGATATGAGCTCACCACCTGACAGAACCTTTCACCTAGTTGAGAAGAGGGTGGTTTTGTTTTCTGTGTATGAACACATTCTGCTTTTCCAGTGTGGGTATGAGGGCTGTAGAAGGAGAAGACACCCCTTAGTATTCAGAACAGTCTGCTGTTGACATATTTAATCTCTCCTGCCTGTTATCTGTGGAAAAACTGTAATCCTGTCTTAATCTCTTTTTCCATTAGAAAGCTGTTCTGTTTGACCATTTGTTTCCCTTCTACTTGCAGGAGGTTTTATTCTCACTTTCCTCTGCAACAATCTTTGTTTCCCACAGTCTCTATTTCCCACAACTTTTTAATCTCTGCAGATTGATGAACTCTATTCTATTTATTTAAAAGAAAAAAAATCATCTTGCAAGTTGCATGGGTTTTATCAAGCTCTTACAGGTCTAGCGTTTAATCAACCATCAGTATTTTGCAACATCTAATGTATGAGCAGATTGGACTAGGGTTGGAAAGGACAGTTTAAGAGGTTAAACGCTATAAAGTCTTTCTCTTATACATATATGGGTACTGAGAATATGAAAATCCTTCTAAATTGGTATGAGGATAAAGTTCAGATTTGGTTTAAAAATAGAGTAATCTGAATTTTAGAGATCATATGACCTTCTTTTTTAATTGTAAAAGAAGTTTAAAAAGCTTCACAAATAAAAGTTGCAATCTCAATAATTAAGGTTTTATTTTTAAAGGGCAGAAATAATCTCACAATTCTGTGCAAACCTCTGGTTAGAGACTGCATTTTAGTCAGCTTTTTTTCTTTATAGGAAAGAATCTGTTTAATGTGAAATGCTCTGAAAAGTTTCACATTTATCTACTTTCTTTCATCTTGTGCCTTTCTCTAAAGAACCACGATCCCAGTAGAAATTTGTTCTTGTCATTGCTCCTCTGGTACTTAGAGGATTAAACTCAAAAGCATAACATAGCAGTCAATCAAAAAAGCCAAGGAATTCACAGACTTCTTATTGTTCTTCACAACTGATATCCAAATCATGACTGACCTGTTTCCATTAACAGATTTTCCTCCTTACTAGCATAGGGAGAAGCAGTATTTACATGCACATACGTCTTTATAGGAACCACAGAACACATTACAAGACCGGCATGCGCACTTTCTGCACCTTCTTGTCTTAAAACACCCCATATACTTAACCCCACTTGCAACAGAAAGCACAACAGTTTGCATGTCAAATTTTAGATGCTGTTCCTTCACATTTGCTGCCGCTGTTTGTTTCTTATCATCAGAGCATAACTCCACATTTTGCTTTTAAGCAGAAAACTAATGTAAAATCAAGATACAAATAGTCTGCCTTCTCTCCCATTCCTTGCAAACTTGGAGTAGTCACATGGACTCAATCTCAAAATGAGATTTACGCACAGTGCTGGAGAGATAGGAATCAGACTCTGAACTGCAATTATGGAGAGGAAATATAATACCAGATCATGTCAGGACTTCAGAGATGGGAGCTTTCCTTGGAAGAAATTGGTGAGAAAGAAACTTCCTCTCCTTAGGAGCTGGTTTTTGATACAACCTCTTTCTGAAAATCTGTGGTTTCTTACCAGATTGTTCAAATGCTCTGCTGGTCAATAGTGAAGAGGACTGACAGCTGGTTGATCAGGTATTGGTGGCTTGTGCCTCCCATGTTCTCAGCCCTTTACTAAAGAGAGAGACTTCTAATAAAACAAAAAACACTGTCACAGCTGTCAGCAACTTGCTGATGTCCCAGGGAAGTGGACAAAGGTGAAATGAGTAACAGGAATGAAATAGTTTCAGACCCCTACAATGATGAGACACTTCTGCCAGCTGGTCTACAGTACAGTCATCCCTGTTTAAATGAACTCTAGGTTCCAAACCCACCAGGCTAGTGCCTTTCCTGAGTTCTGAATATTCTTGCTCATTTGAAGGTAATTATTTTTCCTTTTTTGGGACCAGAACTTTTAGGCTACTAAGGAAAGTTATTATAAACTACCCTACATGAAATGACTGTAGGAGAACTCTGAAAATGTCCTTACGAGCTTCACAAATAATAGAGAGGTTCTGTAGTCCAGATAATGGTTTTAAACTATCTGATCATGAGCAGTACCAATACGAAGCTAGCCATGGTCAAGTCACTGATGTCATTGCTGAGAAAATTTAAGATAAAATATGTAGATTAATGTTCACGAATGTCTTTCACACCATCAGTATTTAAGCACCCACTTCCAACCCTATTAAAAAGGATTTGATTTTCATAAAGTGACCATTACTTCCAGCTAGAGAAACTTCCCAGGGAAAATTTTATCCAGCTTGTGCCATTTAGTATTGGAGTCTTGCAGGTCTCTGAGAAGGTATATTCCTTGTTTTGACTGGAATAGATAACCTCTTTTCTCTTTTCCATCTTGTTGTTCTGCAGGGTTTTAGTCATATAAAGCTGAAAAATAAATGTTATGTGAGATTGTTTTCTGAAATTTTCCATGTCATTAGCTAACACTGTTGAGAAATGTGTATTTTGATGAAGTCGCCTGGTAATTTCTGAAGCATCAAAAAAGTAACAAAATGGAAAAAGAAACATCTAAATTAATAGAAAGTGGAAACAGTGCCGCAGAATTACATGAAGATTTGAGAGTAGATGCATCAAAGCAGTCCTGGAGAACTGAAAGTGTTCTAGGGCATATTACCACAGACAATAAAGTCAAATGGGGCAATTCTGATATTTTAAAATAAAATTGAATTGTAGGAGCTGTTTTGTGCTCATTTTATATTCTGGTAAAATAAGGAATAGCTTAAGATTATGTCATTATGCAATCAGTTTCCAGTAGGTGCATCTGTCTGTCTCCTGTTCTTAAAGTATAACCCTGTCCTTCCTGTCCAAACTAATTGAAATTTATGGAAGCCAATGCACTAGAAGACAGTACAATGCTTTTTACTGAGACATGAGTCTAATTTCCATATAAATGTTTTTCTTCTAGTAATTTTTCTTCTCTAAAATAATTTTATAAAGAACAAATTAAAAAACAAAAAATCACCATGGAAGAAAAAAAATACAAAACTATAATATTTTCCTTTCCATGTATTAGATATGTCTAAGGTATTACTGTGTATTACAAGATCACTTGTAAGCATAAATATTGATGTCAGTAAGACAGGGTGGTAATAGAAATTGTTTTGTAACTCCTGCTTTTCACTGAGAGTCTTTGTTACATGATTGAGTTTCAAAATGGAATGAAAGTCTAACGTGCTCTTAATTCATGATGTAAAAAATTAATGTGCTAAGATCCAGAGGATCTGGAATTATTACCTATTGCTTGTACTCAATATTGACAAGGGCACTGAATTTAAGACCTGTAGTTCCTACTGAGTACGTTAACAACAGCTCAAATGACAAAACAATGTCAGGGGATTTTTTTGTGATGTAGCCTAGCAGGTCCAACAGCAGGCCATTGCTGTCAAGGAACAGACTTGTCTCCTGCACTTCTAATTTGCAGACACCTGCTCCCTTCTCAGTCCCATGCAAGTTAGTGGTGCGCATGTGGCCTTAGGTGAGCTGATTCACTGTGCCCTTGCCAAGCAGTGCAAGCATCAGCTGCACTTGGTTTCATGATTAATCATTTTACTTTAAAAACAATTTCATGGAAGAATACATTTTTTCACTTAAAAGATACATGCAGCAGCAGTAACAGGTACCATGCAAAAAAAAAATCAGCAGGAAGGGTTGTTCCAGTACTTCCCATCATGCTACAGGATGAGCTGAGTTATTATGAAGCCAAAATGATAGTGGGAAGGTATAAAAATCCAAACTAGCAGCCCAGGAATCAGCCTTTTACATTTCAAGAAGCACAGGACAAGCAGGCATTGAGGCTGTGATATGCTTATATTGCCAACTGGCTGATGAGAGAGGTACCTCCTTTGATGCCTGGCAATAGACTTAATCATCAAGCCTTGCCAAGGTTTTGTAAAGTGGCTTCAGGTACTTGAATCTTCAAACCGTTCATCATCCAGCAGTATCTTGCAGTCCTTCCCTTCAGCATGTGTTACATATATTGTCTCATGCTGTTCTGGGCAAGATTATTGAGGAAGCAGTTGAATAAAATGTCTTTCCTACCAGAAGTCTGTGGAAAAAGCATCTTGTTTTGTGCATTACCACAAATTTTATAACACTTTTCAGTGAACAAGTAATTAGGCACCATTATAAAAAGTTATGTCTCTTATCAACACTGGGTCATAAATTTGGATAAGGATCTAGCTGTGTTTCATAGCAAATAGCTAAACAAAAGGAGAGTCCAAAACCTCCTGCTTGATCTGGCCTTGTTACTCTTTGAGAACAGCGGATGTCTAAATGGAACATGTAGCCAAAGATGAGATGAATGGAATTAGTAACTGCCTGAACTCAAATGAAAGTTGATACAGCTCATATCTCATATTGCAGCAGTAAGTAGTAAAATCAAACCACCTCAGAACCCCACGAGTCTGAACATTTTAGATGTTGTAGTTCCTTACATATTTTTTAATTACTTGCCATTTTCTCTATAACACACAAGAAATTACTCGTGTGTTGTAGAGAAAATGTGCAAATAGACTGTCCATTGTGTACTAAGTTAGGATGAAGAAATTTCTTTTTAGAGCTGTTCATCATAATGAGAGGTGCTAATTCCCATTTTCTAGGGTGACACTGTCATAGTTTAAGACAGGCAACTACAATAATTATATCTGTTCTGAGTATTGTCAGTTTTTCAGTAGAATTTTTATCTACTTCCCTTAAATGTAACAAAAGACGATGTGGTCCAGAAAGGCTAAAGCCACTGCTCTGAACAGCTCTGTTTTTTGCTGTTAAGTTCAGTGCTTAAGACTTAGTGCCTCTGTGGTATTAAGTGTAAATGTTGCCAAGGACAAGCTTGATGATTTTTGCAAAACAGTTCTTTAAAATTCAAGATGAAAAGTGTGGTGTTGATTCTGTAGAGTCTCTGTTGTGTTAATCATTTATGGGCTGTGTCCACTCCAGTTTTACAGAGTAGGCTTGGGAACAGCCATAAGTAACTTGCTCCCTGCTCCAAAGACTACTTCCTACAAGATATATGTGAATGTAGGATAAAATATATGAAAAATGTATCATATATCAAATATATGATACCTTTTAAAGTATGTGCAGAGGAGGAAGAACAAAATCTAAATTGAACTGTTGGTCAAGAAGGGCTTCTCATCCCTTGGCAAAGCCAACCCCAATGAAAATGTTGAGAAACAAAGGAAAATCCCAGAGCAGTACAGGCAGCATGTCATCATCAACTCACCCTATGCCATCTAAGGGGAGTCAATGTAGGTAGCTTACGCAGACATCACACCCTGAAGGGGTGAGATCTTCACCTGAACTGCAGGAAATCCTTGGGGAGTTTGGCCTTCCTCTTGGCAGCCTCCTGCAGTTCCCATATTGTTTGTTGATATTCTCTGCTTGTTGGTACTTTGTTCTCTTTGAACAGCCCCTGTTGAAACGTCTCCACTTTAGTTTTTATTCACAAGACTTCTGCATTGTTTAATCTGCTCTTCCCAAGAACTGTTCCAAAGGTTGCTGTTTACTTATCAGGGACATGTCCCACTTTTCAATGAATTTCCCCAGCTACCTTTGTGAAGTTATATGCACTGTTGATACCCCCTGATTTCAGTATGGGGAACACAACAGGTCAGTGCATGCAGACCTCAGAGAAGTTGTTCAACAAAGAATGACTATTGTAGATGCATAAACTAAGAAGTGGGCATTACAGAAAGTATCGGTGTTACAACCTTGGGACTTTAAACAGACATATGTGACTCATGAAGTTAACTTGCTTTATCACTTCAGGATTTCACTATTCCCAAAATCTTTCTGAAGGAGTAGATAGATTGTGTAGGAGTCATTTCCATACTTAGACTCCTCCTAAACTAGGTGTCTGCATGCTTTTTACACCTCTGAGCTCCTGCTACAGCCCGCTGTCATCTAGTCAATACAAGCAACGAGCCCAGAGAGACCTGAGGTGCCACCTAAGTAGTCATTTACATCTGGTCTCTTGAGTATGTCCAGTTTCACCAGATAGGAATGAAACTTAGGCATGCCTACACTGTAGTCACCAAAATTCAGGTGTCTGAATCCAGACCTGAATTCTATCAACCTTTTGCTACTTTTAGTGGCTTCTACCTGTCTTATTTCTTTTAGTTGGTTATTCTTTGGTTTAAAGGCCATTTTTTTATTTATTTGCTCTAAACTCTTGACTTCTCTACCTTAAAGACAAGGGTTGATTAGTGTAATGAATGTTTTAATAGGAGAATAGATCACCAGCTCTTTCGTAATATCCCTTTGTTGATGTCTTCTTTCTTCTGTCTTTTTGCTTGAACAAATATATCTCTGTTCCTTTTTAAACCACTTGCCACTACTGCTGCCCACTTTTGAATTGTCTTCACTTAGCCAACTGCTCAACTACCATGCTTTCAACAAGGCTGGATAATGTAGTTTCCTTTGCCCTAGAGTTCACAACACTTCTTTATTAGGTCTTTCTCTGAAAAAGAGGAAATTATTTTTCATCTTTCCCTCCTTGTCTGAAAATACCTTCCAGGAAAGACCGATTAGAAATGGGAGGACTCTTTAATCATACAAATAAGAAGGTACAGAAGACTATGCAACAATTTTCCGTTTTCTTTTTTTGTGATTTGCTACTGCTCTTTTACACATGACCTTCACACACCTGTGCTGTTCTTCTGTGCCTCGGTATCTAAATCTGTGAAATGGGAATGATAATACTTAACTAGTTTAAAGGGGAGTTATATGGCAAAGGTCTTCATATGAAGGAGACAATGCCCTGGCACTCATTCTTGGATAACTGAAAACTTTTTTAACTGTTGGATTGAAGAAAAGTGATGTGAAATGTCTGTGAAGAGGAAAGATGGATGTGATCTGCACTGGAGTCCACCTTTCAGTGCCTACTGTTTGGAAGGGGTCTGGTTCAGCATCCCCACCACCCAACCAGTCTAGTGCGGCATAAGAGCAGCTTGGAACAGCAAAGTACAGATTCTGCCCATAGAGGGAAGAATTTTCTGTCATTTTAATGTTCCAGTACCACAGAACTGACTGGTGGCTGGAGTACTGCGCAAAAATATATATAGACACACACACTCACACTCATGAACATTTAGCTTCTACTTTTCTTGTAGTGTTCCTCCATAGCATGACATATATAACCCAGAATAGTGACAGAAGCTGCATATGCACTTTCAATTGTGATCCTGACAAGAGCTCTTCACTTGCTACCATATTAACAGAGGAGGACTGCCACACAGGCGCACTAATTAACCTCTGTTTTCATGGGCCATTTCCAAATCTTATGTGAAGCTAAACACGTTTAACTTACCTTAATGAGTAGCATGAAGGTTAAGATATCAAATGTACTGGGAGCGTTTTTCCTGGCTTACTGAACATATGCCAAATGAACTATGTTTTATTTTAAATAAACATTCTAAAGCCATTGTTTGATTCCTTATTAACTGAATGCAAACAAGGAATGTCAGCTTTTCCTGTTGTGAAAAAAGTATGCTCTATTTTAGCCATATGTCTATGAACAAATGGCCTTTTTTTATGTTCCCTTCTGACGGATTTCATAAAAAGTCCAATAATAACCAGGATTTCTGTTTACTTTCTTTATTTTATCATCTTTTCTTTTTGAATTTGTTTTTCTATTTATCTTCCTAAAAGGATAAGGTATGAAATAACATACATTTTTTTACAGTGAAAAGATTTTGTGCTAGTCTGAATGTATCTTCACAGGAATCCATCGAATGCTTTAATTGTATTGTTCCCTTGAAGGCTGATCTGATTCATTCAAAGGGTGGATTTATTACATGGTAATATTGAGCAATGTGTCTTAATAGTGAAGGAATAAGAGAATATATAACCTAAGTGTCTCCTGTTATAGGAGGCTGAAGGACACAAAATACTAAAATTATTTTTGGTTCCTGGAATATCAATCAGCAGCTCTTCCCAAGCATGCCATTGTATGATGTCCTGGGGCATTTACTTGGAAGTTGAGCAACCTTAGGGCTAGACATTCCTGTGAAAACCTGGATTTGCAGGAGCAAAGAACCTCCTAAGGGACTGGTTTTCCTCCTGCTATCACAAGAAACACATCCAGCATGTACACATCACAAGAGTGCAGGATACCAAAATTCCCAGGTGGGAATGGAAGAAGAAAGCCAAGACAATGAATATGTCCTCAGATTAATACCACTCTGTATGTGATAACGGAAGGTCTGAGTTGGTCTTTTTACCAGTTTAAAGGAGGAGCTCACTGTGTGATAGCTAGCTGCCTGCTCTACATCAGCTATCCCTACCTCTCATCATTTTTCCCTCTTCTTCTGGAACACAGTCCCTGATTTAGTAAAGGATTGTAGAAGAGGTGGATTAAAGATTAGTAGAGTCTTGGATCTCTCATCATCAATGGCAGCATGTTATGCAGGCAGGAAGTAGCCCAGGAAAAAGCTACCATCTCAGAATGGGGTGCTACACACCTCCACTCCAGCAGAAGCTACGATTACAGAGCATGTGTTTTGCCTTCTAAAGTAAACCTACAGTTCACCTCAGCTGGGGCTGCCACTTAGACAAATGAAAGTGTTTATCCATAATGTGTTTTCATTGTAGCTGAGGATTGTTTACTAACAATTGACTAAGACTGCTCAGAGGGATTCTTCATGATCTTCATGTAAAAGCTGTGAGTTAGAAACAATATTGCCTCCTACAAGTCCCAAGGAAGGATGCCTTCAATTTTCAGCTGTTTCATCTATGGCTAAATTTCATCCATAGCATCTAATTGTGTAGGCATAAACCCCATCATTTACATGATTGTTTTGCCTTTCTCTCTCATTCTACTATCACTTTTTTCTCTGTCTTGTTCTTTCTTAACAATTTTTTCCTCTCAAGAAAGGACATGCCCTGCAGCCTGCATAATGTTAATTTATATTATATCCTCCTAATATCAAGTTGCCTCACAACAACCTCAATGTCAGTTTCTCTGCCAGAAAGTCTGTCTAACACAGAATCCTAGAATCAACTAAGTTGGAGAAGTGTTTAATCTTTCACAAGAAAACTGATTGCATAGGGAGAAATTGAAGTCAGGACTCCTGGGTGCTACATACTTTGGTACTTGTGAAAAGCGGCCTACTCTTCATCCCTGAATATCATCTCACTGGAGTGTACTGAAACAACCATGGATGCAAGCAATTGCAGCCGGAAAGTTAAGCAGTGCTGACCTAAATGCAAAGTTTCTGTTATGCTGATAGGAAAACCTAAAAGCACAGAATCAAAATCCTTCTCTTTTTGTAAGATCTAGGATTTCAGTGACAAGAAGCGTTTTATTGCCTGTGGAGTGCATGTTCAGTAGCATTTACTCTATGGTATTCAGCAGGGACAGTGGTCTCATTACAGCAACTACAAGAATTAACCATTTTCGTCCAAACCAACCTAAAATAGCTTTTTGTCCTCATATTTCTCCTAAGTGCCACCTTTAAGGGATGAAAACCCTTCTGAAGTTTGAGAGGTGAGGTACAAATAGAAGAGACGACCTGTCCTAATGTAAGGATGAAGTAAGAAATATGCATAGTAAATGTAAATGCTGTACAAGTTAGGGCCTTCAGCCCAAGATAAGGCAGTAACAATAGTAATAATAAAAAATAGCATTGCCAAAAAGTGTTGTCAAGAATTACTTTTTTCACCTAGAGCAGGTCACAAAGCAAGACCAGGCTGGCTTAGCTGACCAAAAACCCTGAGAAATTAATGTTAAGATTTGGATCAAGGCTGTCTTGGAATGGTCATAAGCAAAACACATCTATTTACCAAGCTGGTGATAACTTAGCTTCACACTAATAATTTTGTAAGATGGACACTGTCTTGTAGCAGAGCTCCTCTGGAAAAGAGCTTATGGCCTATTTTGCAGGTTCATCCTGCTTAAGAATTTCTTGACAATAATGGCAATGAAGCATTTGTTTCTTTCCAGTTTAAAAGCTTAATTAAGACTTAGCCCTAAAGACCTGCAATCTATTAAAATTTCTGAGCATCTTAAAACATACACAGATATTTCCAAGACTTGTTTTCTTACCAAATACTTATATGACATTATTTTTAATTGCTTATTTTATTTCATATTCATATTTTCAGTAAAGGGGTTTTGAAACCTTTGGATATTTTCTTTTCTGAAACTGATTTCTCAATATCTTTTTGCGTCCACTTCACATCTGGGTTCAACACTCATCTTGATTTCCAAATATGCAAAGGACTTTTTGTAGTTTGATGGGTGGGTTGAGTAGGGTGGAGACAGGATTTATGGAAATACCTGTTTTTCCTAAGTATGAAAGAGAAGATATGTCTTGGAAACTACTTCCACCCCTCAGTATGGTTTCGTACTATGTAAGTGCTTTCTCCACAACAGTATCACTAAACTGCTTTGAAAATACAAGAAGATATTCACACTGCACCGTATTTCCTCTGTGAGCATTGCCTGTGGGGGACTTTCTTCATTGGTGTCTTCTACCTCTTTAAAGTTTCCATATGTGCCTGATTTGGAAGTTCATATCTGGCTTTCCCTATACCTGTATATTTCCTTAAAATGTCATCTGAAATCTGGTGATAAGAAGCTTACAAACCTGACATTCTCTTCTTTAGCTCAGTACGATTTCATCTCTTACAATCCTGTAAAGCAAAGAGTGGTTAATAATTTGGAGCCAGTTCAGTGAAAAACTAATGGATTTCCTTCAGTATGATTTAGAGTGATACATTCCAATACTGGACAAATGTGGTTAATCTAGAAAAGAAAAACTGAAGGCAAGAGGACACAATAACAGTATTTCAGTATGGAAAAATTTTTACGGAGAAGGCAATCAGTGGTTATCTAAACCTACTTCAAAGGATCAAAACCAAGCTTAATTTGCAGAGAAACAGATTTAGGTGGGATGCTTGCAAAATCTGCCAAAGCTGTCAAAGTGATGAGCAACTGAATCAGGGACGTTGTAAAATTTGTCAGGGGATGATCTAGGGCTTTCTCGGAAGAACTTAATAATCTTTTGAGGTCTTGCCAGGCCCTACGTAAATGTTAGTCATTATGACAGGGCTGGAAAACATCACTTTTCTGTATGTGCACATATATATATGAATACTTTAATGCTATATGTATATGAGCACTAATATACACGGATGTACTGTATATACACACTGATGATAAACTAATATAAACTGATACTGTATTAAAGCACATTAATAATATACATGATTCATTGTTAATAATCATGCACATGTATGTGATTATATCTCACTCCAACATGTCTGAAAACTTATTCTTTCTGAGTGTTCCCCAGACACAGACAAGCTCACTAGAAATCATAGAATCATAGAATAGCAGAACAGTTGAGGTTGGAAAGGACCTTAAGATCATCTAGTTCCAAACCCCCTGCATCGGCAGGGACACCTCCCACTAAACCATGCCACCAAATGCTCTGTCCCTATAGGCCCCTTTCAGATATTGGAAGGCTGCTATGTGGTCTCCATGCAGTCTTTTCTTCTGCAGGCTGAACAGCCCCAACTTTCTCATCCTATCTTCTTATGGGAGGTGCTCCAGTCCCATGATCATCCTCGTGGCCCTCCTCTGGACTTGTCCCAACAGTTCCGTGTCCTTTTTATGTTGAGGACACCAGAACTGCACACAATACTCCAAGTGAGTTCTCCTGAGAGCAAAGTAGAGGGGCAGGATCACCTCCTTGAACCTGCTGGTCACGCTCCTTTTGATGCAGCCGAAGATACAGTTGGCTTTCTGGGCTGCAAGCACACGCTGCCAACTCATGTTCATTTTTTCATCAACCAACATCCCCAAGTCCTTCTGCACAGGGCTGCTCTGAATCTCTTCTCTGCCCAACCTGTAGCTGTGCCTGGGATTGCTCTGAGCCAGGTGTAGGACCTTGTACTTGTCATGGTTAAACTTCATCAGGCTGGCATCAGCCCACCTCTCAAGCATCTCAGCATCCCTGCTGAATACGTTCTCCAGTCTTCCTAGTAGAAAGGGCTTGTTTGAATGGCTTTACTTACATCCATTTGCATCTTTCTGCTACATAAATCAGCCAGTCAAGAGAGATGATAGCCCTGAGTGCTAGATGCACAATCTGCAAATGCCAGTTCAGGGACCTCATGCACACTCCTTCAGTAAGCAGAGCACAGGACTGGGCATACAGCATGTAAACAGAAGTGCCTAACACTGTATAACACATCTACATGCATGGGAAGGGTTAAGGAACTCAAATTAGAAGTATAACTAAGGAACTGATTTTCATGATTGTGGTCTAGCACAAGAGACCTGTGTGTGTGCTCACACAGTAGACTTATGTTGCCAGTTCTCTGTGTGATACGGCAGCTCCTTGGCTAATCATCTATATAGATGAGATAACAGACTGGTTGGTCACAACTGACTAATGTGAAATCAGCCTGAAAGCAGGAGATTGCCTGAACTGTTGCAATCAAACATTGACAGACCTCTTTCTTACAGACTGGGAAACTTAGTTCTATAGATTTCCTAATGCAACTCCTGCTTTGTTTCATCCCATTTATGTGTATGTGTTAACTAATATTCTGGTGGAGTGTCCCATCGTGACTTTTTCTAGGTGATTCCTGCTGTTGAAGTGATTAAATTCTGTATAAGTAAGACATTTAAAAATGCCAAATAGAAGCTGTCTTTTCAGAAATGGTCTATAGAACTAGTCTTTTGCAGATTAGATATTGAAGACATATTTAATACGTGGTTAAAATATATTCATCACCAGTAGTGATGAATTACAAAGGCCAGGTTTGTCGCAGAGAATTTGGACCAGCCAGGTTATAAGAACTGAGCAAAACAGACATGTGAAGAAGCTGAAGAGACTGCCATGAGGACTGTTACAATGGTGACTACCACAACCAGCAGTAACCAGCTCTCCATTTGGGGATATTTGAGACCTTAAGCAACATCACCCTGTGCAAATATCACAAGAAATTAGTTTCTTGTTTCTCAACAGGCACTCTGCCATGAATGTCCATAGAGTGAATGAGTGAAAGGCTATCTGATCCTTTAGGGCCTAAAAGATGGAGAGGGTCAGGCTGTCATCTGCAGAACAACATGTTCTCCCCACTCCCATGTGCCTCTGCTTGCAAGAGAAGGTTGTATATTCCATGAACTGTTTTGGTGGCTGCTGTTGTACAGCCTATACTGTATCATGTGAACAGATATGAATCCATTACAGGACATGGAGGTTGTATAAGGCCTCCGGGAAAAGAATGGTCAGCTCTGGGTCAGCTCAGCCCACAGTCTGTCTTGGGGGATCTTCAAAAAAGAGGTGAAGTGGAGCACAGGCCAAATGAGTCATCCTGAAAAACTGCTTAATCGACACATACCAATGCTTATTTCTGAGATTACATGAAGAGTTTTCAAAGTACTTTGAAACCCAGTCCCATTTGTCAAAATGAAGTAAGGACTTAAATGCCACAGACTGGTGAGAAGACCTTGAGATTCCCAAGTCACTTGGGAATACAACAATAAAATTTGGTACCTTTTTATTGCCATAACACTATTAACCTACAAACTAGCCTATGGCTAAGTCTTTCCCATAAAACATTTCTTAGGTTTACATTACTTTTTACTATCCCTGTCTTGAATCTCTGACAATACAACTAAGTTCTGTCTAAATGCTGTCTTCTTCATTAAGTGGAGTCAGGTTCCTTTGCATATTTTTTGCTTTATTATTAATTATACAGTTCATGAATGCTAACCACGCAGTCTGTAAATTCTGGCAAATAATCAACAATGAAAATCTGATCCTAAAGAGGGCTACAAAGGGCTTTCAAATTCCTCTGGCCTCTATACGTTTATCAAGCTACCACTGCCTGATTGATAGCCCCATAAGTGATGTTTAGGGAGTAAATAAGCAAGATGGATCTTTAAATAAACAGCAAGTAAAATTGGAATATTAGTGGTAAGAATGTCTAGGAAGGGGAGAAAAAGGTCCATATTCTAGACTCAGGCTGGTAATGTAAATTATTACAACTGTTCTGAGACAGAATTTTTAGAGGGAAGGGTCACATCTTAAATGCCAGATGCTCATCTCTTTAAATTAGGCAAGAACTCAATCAGTGTTCAGTGAAGTAAGAATTGAGACTGATACTGAAACTTTGGTTTCCTCTTTATTTTAGGAACGGCTAGTACTCTCTGTCTTACCACGCTTTGTAGTCCTGGAAATGATAAATGATATGACCAATGTAGAAGATGAACATTTGCAACACCAGTTTCATAAGATCTACATTCATCGTTATGAGAATGTCAGGTAGGTGGAGGAGCCTCTCTTTAATGTTTAAGGTGTGAAAAGCTGTTAAATGTCTCTTGTTTGAAAGTTTCACTATTTTTGCTTTGTTCATTCATAAATTAGGAAATTATTAAAGTGCAACGTTTAATCCCCAAGCAGATAAGCAGTTTGGTGCCTTCTTTTACTCATCAGGATAGCTAGGTGCCTTTGTCATGGAATAATAGAATCATAGAATAGTTAGGGTTGGAAAGGCCTTTAAGATCATCCAGTTCCAACCCCCCTGCCATGAGCAGGGACACCTCCCACTAAAACGTATCACCCAAGGCTCTGTCCAGCCTGGCCTTAAACTCCACCAGTCATGGAGCATTCACAGCTTCCCTGGGCAACCCATTCCAGTTCCGCACCACCCTTACAGTAAAGAACTTCCTCCTCATATCCAATCCAAACTTCCCCTGTTTAAGTTTGAACCCATTACCCCTTGTCCTCTCACTACAGTCTCTAATGAAGAGTCCTTCCCCAGCATCTTTGTAGGCCCCCTTCAGATACTGGAAGGCTGCTATGAGGTCTCCACGCAGCCTTCTCTTCTCCAGGCTGAACAGCCCCAACTTTCTCATCCTATCTTCATACAGGGGGTGGTCCAGTCCCCTAACCATCCTCATGGCCTCTTCTGCACTTGTTCGAACATTCCATGTCCTTTTTATGTTGAGGACACCAGAACTGCACACAATACTCCAAGTGAGGTCTCCTGAGAGCAGAGGGGCAGCATCACCTCCTTGAACCTGCTGGTCACACTCCTTTTGATGCAGCCTAGGATACAGTTGGCTTTCTGCTTTGCAAATACCATATGAATTTAATACTAGGCCCTCGATCTGTATATCTTTTCACTTGAATTAAGTGGTCAGAATTGCACAGAAAGGGAAACCCTGCTAACATGTGGACACATATTCTGCCTTGTGGTTGACTGCACATGCTGAGAAATTAGATGGAGACTTATGAGATGCTTCAAAGTTGTAGACTTGTCATGTGGCTCCTCTGTTTAGTAGCCACTTTCATTCATTCTTGTTACCCTTTTCCTAATTTTATTTCCCTTTTTTACTCTTCTCTCTAAATTTTATATTTCCTGAAATTAGTTAATAGGAAGGTGATAGTTATTCTATGAGGACTCAAGATAAGAAGTCCTAATTCCACATTTAGAATCACAGAATGGTTAGGGTTGGAAGGGAGATCATCCAATTCCAACCCCCTGCCATGGGCAAAGACATCTCACCCTAGACTATGTTGCCAAAGGCTCTGTCTAACTTGGCCTTGAACACTGCCAGGGATGGAATATTTATTACTTCTTTGGGCAATCTGTTCCAGTGCCTCACCACCCTCACAGGAAAGAACTTCTTCCTTATATCTAACCTGAACTTCCCCTGTTTGATTTAAACCCATTACCCCTTATTCTCTTGCTACGGTCGCTGTTGAAGAGTCCCAACAGACTTTACACAAGATGATCTGCTTCTACTCCATGGTGTTACAGAATCTCTAATTTTATTGTGATTCCAACTACCAAAATATTTAGCCAACCAAAATTTTTAGCCAACCCAATAACATTTCCTTAAGTTTTTTCTTTAATCACAGAGGTAACTGAGTGAGTAGCCATCAGTGAAAAATCTGAAAAGTAATCAGCCTTGGATATGATGGGAGGTGGTTTGCTAGAAAAGCATGTACTTCACCTTTTAATGAAACCCAAATATAACTTTGTCTGGATAACTTCAATAAACATAATTTGAACTTCTGCAAAAGAGTAAATTAATTATTTGCTTCTTCTGTGGCCTTGCAGTAGCTCAGACATATCATTTTATTAAATCTGGCGGAAAGTTTCAAGGGCCCTTACAAAAGGCTTGAACTGAACTAAATTAAAATGTCTTCCATTACCCTTTTTCATTCTCAGAGTACGTGTTGCTATAGAAAAAGCAAAATACAGAGAAGCTAGCCCTTCTTTTTCAATGGAAAAGAGTTGTAGTTAGGGGTGAAAAGTCGAAACATAATTTATCTTTGAAAGAGCTTTAAAATGAAGATTCTATGTGCCTTAGAGGACAGATGCTTGCTGGTTCCCATGCTTACTGCCAGGGACCAGAACTTTTCAAAACATGGTTTCACATTATTTTTTATCAAACCAATGCTATATGAATCCCTGAAATTAATATCCACTTAGAGCTTTTTGTTGTTTTGATACTGAAATCTGTAGAAATTGGTTGTTTGAAAATCTTACTTTTAGCACTTTAATATATTACTGTTATTTGTTTGTCTTTGGGTAGTTTGGTACTTTAACTTTTAATTCTGTATTTTTATCACTGGTAAAAATTTTACCCTGTTTGTGAGCCTGTTACTTAACCTTTACCGAAACCTTTACCAGCCTGTACATTTGAAAATGAGTTAAAATATAATCAGTCATATTTTACTGTCCACCTGTCATTACTATATTCAATATTGGTTGCATTATTGATTCTTAAACACTTACAAATCATGATGTTGTTCAACACAAATGAAAGATCCTAGGCTACTTGGTCTGTATCTCCAGTTATTAGTTGACTTTGAAGTTCTAACTAGGTTCATTTGGGTTATTTCCAGACAATGCCAGCATGTGCCTTTCTGAACACTACTACTTCTTAAAGGAGACAATACTTTCATTTCTTCAGCTGCTAAGTACTGAGCTATTACATGCATTGGTCTGGATAATAGCTTGGGCACCATAGACTCTATATTCACTTGTGCTCATTGTAGACATAGGTTACAGGCAAAGCTAGATGGCTAGAAAATTCACTGGCTGCTGAAATTCAGGTTAAAGCTTTGTTAGTAACTAGTTTGTTGACTAAGATCCCATCTTCAGGCACTGAATTTGATGCACCTAAATTCAAAGTATGATCCACTGGGCTCCCTTTGAAATCAAACGAAGGAACAAGGAGTAAACTAAGTAAACATTCGCACCTTAAATAGAGGGTACTATACTTCTAATTCATGTGCTTCTGCCAGGTCCCTAAATTTAGATACAATAAAGTTGGCCTGAGCCTGGTATATATCAAGGCTGCTACAGATCTGATGCCTTAGGATTTTTGTGTGGCACAGAGATAAGTAAAGCCTGAAAATCACACTAAAAACTGAAATCACTGAAGTCAAACTCACTTAAAAACCAGCTATATATAAACCCACCCTCAAAGAACACTGTCAGATACTAGTAGACAGCTGGGTGCCAAGTCTATCTGTTTAAACAGCTCTCTATGTTATGGCTGCACTATGCCTCAGTCTTCTCACTGATAAATGATGGCAACTGTACTTATTAAGGCTTAACTATATCTTCTTGAATGATTTGAAATCCAAAATTTCATAGCTCATATTTTTGGCAAAACCCTTTCTCACACATGCTAGCATTAATTTAGTCCCTTCTGTATTCATATTCAGTACTCCAGAATCTCCAAAAGTCTAGAACAAAGGTAACGTGAGTTTCAAATGATCCTTTATTAGTAAATTGCTGGAAGGTAGCTGAGGACATTCAGTTATCAAATGAAATAGACTTCAATATTAATATACCTTCTTCTTTTTAGCATTCTTTTTGCAGATGTTAAAGGTTTCACCAACCTCTCCACAACTCTGTCAGCCCAGGAGCTGGTCCGAATGCTGAATGAGCTCTTTGCCAGATTTGATCGACTAGCACATGTGAGTTAAACACAGTTTATTTGCAAAAGGATATGAAATCAGCTCTGTATTTGGGACCTTTGGGAAATACTCTCTAATCACTTTGAACAGAATTCATCCAGATTTTCCCCACTGTGATTTTATACAAACACTGAGTTTGGAAAACACTTCCACGTTTATTGGAAGTGTTCAGTGCCAGTAATGAGACAAAGCTCAAACAGTCATCAGAACTTCTTGTTTCTGCAGTGCTCAACCAAGAATGAAAGTAGAGTGAAAGCAGATCATGTACATCAGTTTCTAAGGAAGTTTTGTATTTCTGGTCCTTGCTGGCAAATGAAATTTTTTAAGACTGTGGCTTTATATTAACTTTTCTTCTAAGAACTGAAGGTTGGAGAACCTATTCATTTAAAGGTCAATCAGCCACTGCACTCATTGCAATTGCTAGTAACCAGTGGATTCCACCTAGCTCACAAATGAAGTAAACACAGTAGAAGAATTAATAACACTAGGCAAATTAATTACTAATTAATTAGTACTGATTAGAAAAAAATACAAAACAAACCACAGAAATACAGGCAGAACATGCTCAGTTTTGTTAGGCTTGCATTTTCTTTCCTTTTTTATGTTTCTTTGGTCATGATTTCATTTCTTCTGACTATGTGTCAACATCTAAGCTGGCGAATAAGGCTGTTAGCGTTGGGAATGAAGTACATTTAATTCAGTTTATCTTATATTTTATCCAACCAAATGTAGACACTCGCTATGGGTAAACAGGAATTACATTCTGAATATAATTGATTATGCTCTTTATTTAATAAAGGGAGCCTAAAGTGACTTGCTTTCATGCACACGTCCCTCACTGATTTTTATACACTTCTGATTCAGGGGCATGGGGTGCACAGACATCATTAAGACCCATGGTGTCATTTCAGCTGGCAAATTAAAGTCAAGAAAGTCAAGACTTCTGTAATTATTTAAATCTCTTTTGAGTCAGTTATTCTTATCCCCAATGGCAATGTGCTTTCTCATGTACAAAGTGATGCCATAACCCATTGCCTGAACACTGGCAAATTGGTAAATGCAATCTACAATGTTAGTTTGGCAAACAAAAAAACCTCATCAGCTCTTGTCTACAACAAAAACCAAGCAGGATGAAAGAAGTTACCTCAGCCTTGTCTTTTAGAAAGCTTATAGGAGCAACACCTGCTTCTCTATGGAATGACAAGAATAGCAGCCATAACTGAAGAAACATATTATAAACCAAATTAGTTGTATGTCACAGAATTATTTTAGGAAGAATATGTTCACAGTATGACTCGCTGCCTTGCTTTACATTTCAGTTTTGCCTACCATTCTTGGTAGAACAGATTATTCTTTCATGACCATTAACCATATTTTCTAATCAATCCAGAAAATCCCCCCTTGTTTTCACTGAGCCCTTAAGGCACTTTGCTGGTTGGTTTTAATATTTTATAGGAACTGTAAATTTTGCTTCTTTAAATGCTCAAAGATTTCCTCCTTCTCTGTGGTTTGCCATATACCTCCTACTTAAACCTTCTAGAAATCTCTCTATTGCAGTCCTATGAGTGTATTACGAGTCCAAAATCCATCAATCTCCATGGGGAACACTGAATCTGCCCACATAGAAGTAGGGGTCTCAAATACGTAGGTGACTGTTTTAAAGAAACAGTAATATATATGTCAGTTTGTATAATGTAGCCAAGAATTTCATACACAGAAATCTGCAGACTTTGAGATGAAAGAACTTCTCTGTCTGAAAAAAGGGCAGACACCTCTGAAGTGAGTATCCCAGTTACCAAATACAAGACTTTAGGCTCCTTCAGGCATTTTCTTTCCTAGTCTGAATTTTCTTTTCATTAATTAGACTTATCCAGTTGTCTAGAATAGTCCTCTGAAAGGAAGCAAATGTGCAAAGAATCACTGCAGGAATTGAACAATTTCGCTACAAAGATTAGGGTGATGTAACCATGACTAATTACAACTTATTTAAAAGAAAGGCGTTTTGACTGTGTTCCTTTTTTGTGGCTTCTGAGACTTGGATGTCATGATACTTGCCTTATGTTCTGACGATAATGATGCCCAACAAGACTAGAGGGGAACTGAAGCTCTACATGGTTTGGATGCTTCTGTCCAACACAGGGAGATGATTTCCCCCTCTTGCACTTTCTAGGAAAACAAGGCTTCTTACTCAGAATTCTGGACTCATACAGAGGGGAGAGCTGACGAAAATAAGGGCCTAAATCTTGTACTGAACTTAACCTTTGCTTCTGGAAAATTTTGGAAGTGGACACTGACTAGGCCACGACCCAGATTTTGAGGACTTGTGATTTATATGGACATATCAACCTACACAACTGGCAGTTTATGAAACCAGATACACCTGGTTTATCTTTTGGAAAAAAGCCTAGTCTCCATCTGAAGGTCACAGGAGATGGAGAAATACTTGTGCATTTTGGGAATTTATTCTACTGCCTTAATATTCTCACTGTTAATTTAGTATAGCTTGTTTGTCATTTGATTTTCTTTTCTGACTTTGAACTACATCCATTTTTTTTTGCTTTGACCTATTTTTCCTAGAAATAACAACTGTCCTGTAGCCACTGATTTTCTCTGGGAATACATTTGTGTGCTTTGATAAAGCCACTTTTCAGGTTTCTTTTTTGATAAAAAATACAGACCAAGTTCACTGCAAATGTTATTAGAATGGTTTCATGCTTGCCTGTAAATCCTTGACCGGCCTTTTGGAAAAGATCCTCCCTAGAAGGCTCTTCTACTAAGGAGAATGCTTTTGCATCTAGATTTCTGATCTATCACATAACTGCTTTGATTCAGCTTAACCAGAGTTAGAATCATAGAATCGACTGGGTTGGAAAAGACCTTTAAGTTCATCAAGTCCAACCATTGCCCCTGGACTGCCAAGACCACCACTAAACCATGTCACTGAGGGCCTCATCTGCACGGTTTCTGGACACTTCCAGGGACAGTGATTCTGCCTCTTCCCTGGGAAGCCTTTCCAATGCCTGACCACCCTTTCAGTGAAGAAATTTTTCCTAATATCCCTAGCACACACACACACCCCCCAC